>BPLR01015425.1:0-31743 GCA_021605095.1 Caerostris extrusa | reverse complement strand
CACGAATGCCTTGTGCAACATTCTATACACGTTTCCACCAAACAAAATAAAATGCAAATTCTTTGCACAATTAAATCGAAGACATTTCAAAAATCGCCGGAATCCAGTTTTAGCGTCTCACAATGTCAAACGTAGCTCAAACACCAATGAATATTTTGATGACAAATTTCACACAGAATGCATCAGGACGAATGCCAGCAAACTAAAAAAAAATAAATAATTGAAATTCCATAAAACCCTGGAATTTTTAATTGAAAATGGGTCTTAATTTTTTGGACACAGTAGTACAACTAAACGGCAAAGTACAAAAAGTTGTATTATAAGTAAAACCATTATCAATAAAACGATGTAAAACACATTATCTTCAAAGAATTTAACATTCTTGTAACGATCATCAGCAAATTGTATTTCTTTTATTATAAAAATACTTTTAAAATAAAGAGACAAAGAGTAAATCAGCTCCCTAAACAAATAAAATAAAAATAATTCCCCATAAAAAAATAAAGACAAGAAATATAAAGTCCTCTTAATATAATTGCATATAATGGTTGCTATTTTAATTTTGATCATTGTTTGCAGATCATAAAAATGGCTCACTTACCGAAATATTTGAGAAATGAGTGCATTTCATTAAAAGTAAGTAAGAAATTCTTTCTCAGATTTCGAAAAGTACAGTCATTATCATTTCTAATCTTCAAAATCGCTTGCATTATCATTTGTCTAACGCAGACTAAAGCTAATGATTTCGAGAGAATGGCTTCATTTATATTTCCACTTTGAACAAGAAAAATATTGTGACTTTGTTCTTAAGTAATAACATCTTCTTTTAACGTCTTTATTAATCACTTCAGGGGCAATTGTAAAAGATCTTTTGGACAAAAATAGTTTATAAATTTTTTATTGCGCTATGCTATGTTTAGAGTTGCTTATTTTTATCTGATCTTTTATTATATTTCTTCTGTTGGTAATCACATATTTCTTAAATATTAAATTAGTCTGGTTAAATTTTATAATGTACATTACGTAATTATCCAGAGTGGCTTGATTTCAGTAAATATTTTAAAAGCATTTTTGTTTTAATGTATCCATAACACTGAAATACAGAAATTAATTTGCTATTAATTAATTTTCTTTTTAAATTAATTTTCTATCTGCAGGTTTATTGCGGGCCTCATGGCCGAGTGGTTAGTAGTGTAGTGCTCGGTGATACAAGTTTCGGGTTCGAGTTCCGGCGGTGCCATGGATGTTTGTAGTGATTAGAATCTATTTTAAACCATAGACCCCCTTCCCAGTCTAATATGGCAGGGGCTTATAACTCTACTCTGTAAAAAGGAAAACATCTCCTGTCTCGAAATCTGCCAGCAGACAGACGACCTTTCTCCACCATGGAGGCAAAATAAAAGATCTTTCGGGGCAATTGTAGAAGATCTTTTAGATAAAACAAAATGGGCTTATAATTTTTTTATTGCACTATGCTTTACTATGTTTGAGTTGCTTATTTTTATCTGATTTTTTTTTATTATATTTTGTTCAGTTGGTAGTCGCGTATTTCTGAAATGTTAAATTAGTCTGGTTAAATTTTATAATGAAAATCAAGTAATTATCTAGAGTGGCTTGATTGCAGTAAATATTTTAAAAACATTTCTGTTTTAAAGTATCAGTGAACACTGAAATCCAGAAATTAATTTTCTATTAATTAATTTTCTTTAAATTAATTTTCTTTTTCCAGGTTTACTGCGGGGCCTTATGAACGAGTGACTAATATTGTGGTGCTCGGTGCCACAGGTTTCGGGTTCGAGTTCCGGCGATACCATTGATGTTTGAGACTTTGCAGACGACCTTGTTCACCATGGGGGCAAAGTAAAGATCTTTCAGGGAAATTGTAAAAGTTCTTTCGACAAAAAATGGTTTACAAATTTTTTTATTTCATTTCACTGTGCTGTGTTTAGAGTTGAGTATTTAATTTGAATTTTTTTTTATATTTCTTTAGTTGATAATCGCAAATTACCTCAAAATATTAAATTAGACTGTTTAAATTTTATAATGAAAAATAAGTAATTATCCAGAGTGACTTGATTTCAGTGAATAGTATAAAAGCATTTCTGTTTTAAAGTATCAGTGAATAATGAAATACAAATTACTTTTCGATTTCAAGGTTTCCTGTGGGGCCTGATGGCGGAGTGACTAGCGCTGTGAAGCTCGGTGCTGCAGGTTTTAGGTTCGAGTCCGGGCTGTACCATGGATGTTTATAGTGAAATCGTAGATCCCAGTCTAATTTGACTGTACAGCGTGTAGGGCTGACAATCCTACTCCGTAAAACGGAAATATCTCCTATCTCAAGGTCCTATGTATAATCTCAAAAATCCTATCAGTAGGCATACAGCCTTGGCCCACCATGAGTGTTGTGCCAATGAAGAAGATTGTCCGGAATATTAAATGTAATGGAAGTACAGTTATTTTCAAAAGTATTTCTAAAATGCAGTACTATCTGCAATTCCACCATCCTAAGAAATAATATTAATCTGGCAAAATATTAATACAAATAGTAAAAATAATCGGGAAGATTAGTATATTTACGATGCGGGTCATATATATATGCGTATATATATATATATATGTATTATTTGTTTTTCGAACTATGTTCTAGTACGAAACTCAACATTTATATTAACATACAATTTTACTTTTAATGATTTACAAACAACATTTATTTTTTTGTATAAGACATTGTTTAGATTATCGCTGCAGGTATTTGTAAAAGAACTTACAAGTAAAAATAAAGTACAAAAAGTTGCCGTATTAGTAAAATCCATTATCAATAAAACGATGTAGAAACACATTATCTTCAGAGAATTTAGCATTCTTGTAACGATCATCAGCGAATTGTATTTCTTTTATTATTAAATACTTTTAAAATAAAGAGAACAAAGAGTAAATCAGCTCCCTTAAACAAATAAAATACAAGAAATAAAAGTCCTCTTAATATAATTGCATATAAAGATTGCTATTTTAACTTTGATCATTGTTTGCAGATCATAAAAATGGCTCACTTACCGGAAGATTTGAGAAATGAGTGCATTTCATTAAAAGTAAGTAAGAATTCTTTCTCAGATTTCGAAAAGTACAGTCATTATCATTTCTAATCTTCAAAAATCCGCTGCATTATCATTTGTCTAACGCAGACTAAAGCTAATGATTTCGAGAAAATGGTTTCATTTATATTTCCACCTTGAACAAGAAAAATATTTGACTTTGTTCTTAAGTAATAACATTTTCTTTTAATGCATTTATTAATCGTTTCAGGGCAATTGTAAAAGATCTTTTTGGACAAAAAATGGTATATAAATTTTTTTGCATTGCTATGTTTAGAGTTGATTTTTTTGTTATATTTCTTTAGTTGGTAATCGCATATTTCTCAAATGTTAAATTAGTCAGGTTAAATTTTATAATGAACATTAAGTAATTATCCAGAGCAGGCTTGATTTCAGTAAATATTTCAAAAGCTTTCTGTTTTAAAGTATCCGTGAACACTGAAATCCAAAATTAATTTTCTATTCATTACTTTTCTTTAAATTAATTTTCTACTTCCAGGTTTACTGCATGGCCTTATGGTCGAGTGACCTGCATTGTGGTGCTCGGTATCACAGGTTTTCGATTTCGAGTTCCAGCGGTACCATGGATGTTTGTAGTGATTAAGAATCCATTTTGACTGTAAACCACTGTAGAAGACTCTCGATTAAGAATCCTTTTAAACCATATGTCCACTGTAGGGGTGACAACACTACTTTGTAAAAAGGAAAACTTCTCCTATCTCGAAATCTGCCAGCAGACAGACGACCTCTGTTCACCATGGTGGCAAAGTAAAGATCTTTCGGGACATACTAAAGCAATTGTATTATATATAATGTAATGTGATAAAATGTATTAAAATAATGTACAAATATATAATGTACATTTTGAATACCATGCATTTCTCCCTAAAGTCAGCATATAAAGGAAAATGTGTAGCAGATTCACTTTTATCATACATGTACTACAAATAGAAAGAACACTGCTACAATTTGGATCACTACAATAAAAATACACATTACAGAAATGTTATATGGAAACGGACCCCTTTCCTCCATCTAGAGTTCAATTGCTTTATTTTCTTGGCTATACACTACAGGCACCTTGCATAAACTAGAAAATTTTATATTCAACATTATTTACTGGTTTACAAACTCATCTAATCAAGTTATGAAACAAAACATGCTATTTACCAGCCCTCTATTGGTTCATAAACATGCCTTAAAGATGGTAAAATGCTCACTTAACAAAACGTCTTACATTACTCCTAGAAGTATACAGCGAGATACTTAAAGAATCAATAGTCTCTGTCTTTTCTGTTTTTTGCGTCATTATATTGACTCCATATTTATTAAATCTATGGCAAATGTTTATGGTGAAAAAAAGTACCTGTGGAGCCATCTTAGGACAATAATTTATCCACTCGTCACATCTTATTAGATTACATCAGTGCTTTTGACTAAAATGGACATATAATGTAATTAATTTTCCATTCTTTCAAAATGGTGCATGGCACAGCACAGCGGGATGAGATCTCTCTCTTATCTAAATTAGTTACTTTATACAACATTGTGAATATTGTTTCACAAGCTGTTACCTTGCCTTTTATAAGTCTCTTGTGCGTTGTCTTCATGAAGTTTTCATAAGCACGACAACAATAATGAAATTTCGAAGAAGAAAGAAAAAAAAGTTTTCATTATGAACTACTTCTGCTCCAGGTTTTAGCTTTATTGGAGTGCAGTGAATATCATTATTATTATTATTTTTTTTGGTAATGCACGTGTCAGTGAATCAGTAATTCGATTAGTTCTTTTTAAACTTCTTTTTGTTAGAGAAATGACGAGGAATTAGTTATGGAGAAAATTTTTTTTTCTCAGTTTCCCTTCGAGATATGTTCATCAAAAGAGTTGATCTTCGCATAAAATAGATGCCTAAATAAATGCTAATGCATTTGCAGTTTATCCTAAGAGTGAACTGAGAGACAAGAAAAACTTAATTTAAACGAAAGTGGTATAAATTTAGATTTAATAATCATTCCTTGTTGAAAATGGAACTTTTGAAAACGGTAACTCCTTAATGGGTAGAGACTTATATTAAATATATTCAATTTATAATTATTTATTCACATAATTGGCCATTTTTTCGTAATTTATTAAAATTAATAAAGTTTATTAAGGATTTTTATGACAAAAATTCAATGATTAAAAAAATATATAAATAATCTAAACAGACATTTCTTAGTATTCTACATAATAACATAATTTTTAAAAAATCTATTTAATAATTTTTAAAAAATATTTCTTTTGCATTTCATTGAAAAGACATTTGTTTTAGAACATTTGGATGTTTGTAATTTTGATCAGATCTTATTTAGATTTGCGGTTTCTTCATTGTTTACTGTTTATTCTCACAAGCATTTCTTACTGATTCAACATTGTTTACTTGTGGATTAAAATCGTTGGAAAAATAGTATCTGTTTTTCACGTTAGAGACATATATTGAAAATATTCATTTAAAATTATTTTTATGGTGAAAATTGAACCATTTTTATCCTTAATTTATTAAAATTAATAAAAAGTATTATTTGGGTGTTTATCACGATTACATTCAATTTATTAAAAATACATGTATATATAAAATAATCTGAACAGATATTTATCCATTCTTTACAAAATTTTAAAAATATTTCTTTGAATTTCCATTGCGTACGATCCCATCTAGTTACCATGGATGTTTTGTACAACATCAGAATAGTGTTTAATTGCCATTTTCTCATCTAATACGGTGCATTGAGCGTTGGGCGTTTCAGGACTGAAAACTCAATCCCGTAAATTTCGAAGAAAAAAAAAAGTTTTCATTCGTAATACTTCTGCTCCAGTAGCTTTAACGGACTTGGTCCATAATTGTTGCATAATTATTATTTGGTGCCAATGTTGATGATTTCATTGAAAAACATTTGTTTTAAAATGACATTTTATGGAAAAAAAAATTATCGTTTTATTTAGCTTTCATCATAAGTGATATGCTGTATTTATTTTCATAAATGCATGGCATTTGTTGTCTCATAAATATTAATTGTAGATTAAAATCTTTTTTTAGTAATTTCTTGTTGAAAATGGATCATAATATGGGTAGAGACAATTTTTTGACCCCTCAAATATGACGTTTGTCTTGGGACCTAATATAATGTGCAGGCCCGATTTAGATGAAAAGTTAATGCCCTAGGCTATTAAAAAACTGTACATTTTGAATGCCCTTTTTCCTCCCATTTTTATATTTATAAATTACTTATTATGTTTGTTTATTATTCATATGTGTAGAATTTATTAAAATTAATTTTGATTCAGTTTTTTAGTGTTTACTAAATTATTAATCTAGAATCGTTTCATTCTAATTTTGCTAACAAAATTGAATGTAGGCCCCTCTTTGAAATGGCTGAAGCCATTTCATTGAAAATCCCGGCCCTGGTCCAGTGACGTGGCTGTCTGACGCGCGGTGCTACCTTAGGTTCCAGTCCTGGTCTGTATTGTTTAATGGTTAGAACTCACTTTTAACCCGTAGGTCCCTGTATTGTTTACTGGTTTGGCGAGGGGCTGAATCAGCCCTTGCCCAAAAAATGCTCACTTCCATGGAAAAGTCAAATTTCTACATAAGATGGTAAATCCATCAAACAGTAGCTTTCCTTTTTCGGTGAGAAAGCACAAAGGTTCATGGATTTGGTCTATATGTTGCTATTAAATCCAAGCGGAATAGGCCAAAAGAACGTTTCATTCAAATAAAAATATTCTTAAATTTAGACTCTTATTCCAAAAGTGCAATTGACTAAAGGACATGTCGAGAAAATTTTTTTATTTCGAATGGCAGACTGGTGCAATAAGCATTAAAATAAAAAAGAAGGAAGGAACATGAAAAAAGGAACATGAGAACAACAACGAGAAACGAAGGAAATTGTTCACATGTTACCATGTTTAGCCCATAATTTGCCCTTGTCTTCTCCCAGTAAAGCGACCCTAACAAGGTAATGAAACAAGTCAGGGCAGACAGAAGGTGAATGAATCCATTTTCTCCAAGACTAGAGCATGCATTTGGGCTTTTAAATATTTTCATTCGAAAAAGTGATGTTTGGCAAACAATCATGGCCTAATCACGTCTGAAATCAGTAATTTTTTTAAACCTGGAATTTCAGGGATTTTAGAATAAAGATTAAACCAGGTTTTAGATGAGTTTTCTTTTTAGTTTATCGTTTTCCTTGCGTTCCGAAAAAGTCTCGCAGCAATCAGTTTCATAAATAAAAGAGATGTCTTTACAAAATATCCTTGGGTGATGGATTGGTAAAAAGTGACATCGTTGGTTGAGGTTAATCATGGTCGGGCAAAATAGAGCTTTTGAAACGCGTTACTTTGCCTTCTTTGAACTGTTTATACCACTTTTAAAAAAATTTCCTTTTAGGAATACTCACTGAATGCCTTAATGCAAGATTCTATAATGTTTTTATGACAAAAAATCAATGATTAAAAAATGGTTAGTTCCTTTTTGGCAAGAGAATCCCCCTTCTCATTACCCAAGATCCCACAATGGCCTGGGATCCACTGCAAAACGATATCCTTGCACTTTGAGTCAAGGTCTTCAAGACAAGAGATGTACTTGATATCGAGAAAAGTTAAAATGATAATAATGTCTAAAATAAAAAGTCATACCAACTTTATTTTATGGAAATATATATTGTAATAAATATTTCTTTACGTATTGTTTAAAATATTTTTCTTATTTTAACTGAGATATTTTTAATCAATAAACTTTATTTTTTTTCATTGTTTTTTTTTTTTTTTCAAAAAAAGAATCCAAAATGTAAACAATTTATTTCGTGCTGTAAATGAGAACTTTTCATTTAAATAAAATTTTAAAAAATGTTAAATTAGTATCTCATTGTCTCAAAATCTATTAAGGGGATGAAGAAAAAAAAAAAGAAATTTCGTATTTATTCTGGCCTCAGCATTAATAATAACCTCCGGTAATTTAAATCAAAATAAATATAATTATAAACATCTAGACTTAGCCCATGTAATTGCATATGATTTAGAAAAAATGAATTAGAAGTAAAAACGTTTCATTAATAAAACAAAAGAACATATTGGGTAGTTGTTCAGTCTTTTCAAACCAAAACCAAAAGGTAATATTTTCCCATTACTTTATTCTTTTTTTTTTTTCATGTGTATCTAATGGACTGATGGTATTATGACAATAGATTCTTAATTCAATGTTTTTGAAGAATTATTATATTTTTCCTGCATTTGCTATAGTTAAAAAATTTTCTTATATCATATAAATATACTGGTAATGCAATGTGCCTGATCATTGAACTTTTTGCGATGAATTTACCATTATGGAAGAAATAATTCCAAATATATTATTTCAAGAATAAAATTAAACTTAATAAAATGAAAGCCAGTGATTTGAATCATATAGATGGAAAAATTTCCCAAGTCATTAACCAATTAAGAATTAAGCTGTACAATAATAGATATAACATTTTGAAGTAATATAGCTTTCAGTTTTCTATTATAATGAAAAATTGCTATCATTTATAAGATTAATAAAATGAATTAAACATTAATAATGAATTGTAATTATCATAATAATAATAGCAACATTAATAATAATTAATTAAACCAATTATAACTTTTGGGAGTAATATAACTAACCATTTAACATTGCAAGAAATATTTATCGTTTCTGAAATGTTGTGCCTAAATAAATATATAAATTTATTAATTTGTATCTTTATATTGTTTTAAAAAACAAGTAATATAAAAAACATTTTTTAAAATCAATTCACACTTTTTTTTTCACTATATTGCGGAAAGTCCTTTATAAATATTTTCATTTATTTTTTTAAGTTTATCTGGCGATATATGCAACTTAATAATTAATTAATGGCGATATATGCAACTGGTAGATATATGCAACTTAAATGAAAAAAAACTAAAATTAATTAATTTAATTTAATTAATGAATTAATATTTAAAAAACTGTTTTAACATCCAGTGCCCCTCCACTACAAGTTAAAAAATGCATTTGAACTTGAGTGGATGAATAAAAAGTATTTTTAACGATTGAAAATTTGAACAAGATATATATAGGGAGAGTGTGAGCTAATAGATGGAATTGAATTAGCCAACACAATATTTATATAATAACCTTTAAAAAACGAATAACCAGTGTTTTGGAAAAGTTTCCATTTATGGGAAATATTTTAAGGTTGAATATGAAAATAACGCCTTTAAATACTCCGCTTTGAATATGATTGTGGCTTCTACCAAAAAAGTTAATTTTGAAGAATCATATTTTAGATCAAAAGATAATGGATTTTTATGCTTGATCCTTTTATTTATTCACTTCAATGGCATTCAAGAATTTTCAATTGAACCTAATGTGAAACTTTAAGAGGAAACCTCATTTAAAAGTAATTATCACAGCTTGAAACTGAAACATCTTCTCTAATGTTCGTATTTCGAACTATTTTCTAGATCATTTACTTGATTTGGAATGCAATCACCCCCAATTGCTTTAAAATACAAAAAAGAAAAACTAGTTTTATGTAAAAAAAGAGCTAAAATATAGAGATGAATTTTCTAACATCTAAGGGTCTCAAATTAGATTGAAATTTTTTTAATGTCATTAGTTAGAACTCCTCTTTTTAAATAACTATTACATGCTTTATTGTTCATTTTCAATTCAACAATGAAAAATATGTGATCATTATTTGCTTGTTCGAAACTTTTTCGTTTACATTTATTATTTCGTTTTTAACTATTCTGCATTTTACATTCATTAAAAATTTTAAAATACACTTTTTTACTTAATAATACGTCAACTTTTCAAATAATGAGAAAGGAATAATTATTTGAACATTAGTTCACATGATGTTGCCATTATTCTTCAGCTGAAACTTTACAAAATCATAATGATGATAATGTAGATTTTGTAATTTAAATTTTCTAGAAAAAAATGGACTAATAGCCTTTTCCTTAATTTCGTATAATTTTTTTCATATAAAATTAATATCGATTAGGGAAAAGCCATTTGATTTATTGCTGATTTTTAAATTTTAAAAGCCCTCTTCTGAAAAATAATAACGGATGAGTTTATTTCCTTTGTGTTTCCAATGACAAATAGAATCATGATCTAATAATATGCAGTTATTTGATAAAATTCTGAAGCGGAAAAGGATATCGATAGAGTATATTTTATCATACAGTAAACTACATACAGATAACGTAACGTGTAAAAGCGTATCGATGTAGTATAACTACACTGTTTAAACATGCATTGGTGCATTTTAATAATTATTTTAATAGGTTTGGTTTGGATTGTCCCTCTACAGTCATTTTTTGCACACTTTGGGCTAATTAGATCGGAACCTGCAATTTAATATGGATTCCGAACCATTCACAAACATCCATGTCACGCCAGAATTTGAACCTGAAGGCTGTGGTACCAAAGGCCGGAGCTCTAGCCGGTTGACCATCAGGCATCTATATTTTTAATTGGAGACATTTTCTACAGCAAAAGTCATGGTTAAAATTGTTGATGCCTTTTACAAATAGTTTATCTTTGAAACATTCAAACATTGATTGAAATGATTTTGCTCCTTAGATAGTTCCGAAGTCATAATCTGCATATTTGGCAAAAGAGGCAGTTGAAATCTACTTTTCCAAAGGGATCATCTCTTCGAATGTATAAATATGTCCATGTTTCTATATAGAATAATCCTCACTTATGAATTTAGAGCATGACTATTGACCATATTACAACAGTATCATCTCTTCGAAATGGTAAACATATGTGTCTGGTTTCACTATAATTTAAAAAAAAAACATTCAAAGGAGATATACTTGGGATGTTCCAAACTTTTATTATGACCATATTACAACAGTATCATCTCTTCGAAATGGTAAACATATGTGTCCGGTTTCACTATAATTTAAAAAAAAAAAACATCCAAAGGAGATATACTTTGGGATGTTCCAAACTTTTTATGACCATATTACAACAGTATCATCTCTTCGAAATGGTAAACATATGTGTCCGGTTTCACTATAATTTTAAAAAAACATCCAAAGGAGATATACTTCTGGGATGTTACAAATTTTTATTATGACCATATTACAACAGTATCATCTCTTCGAAATGGTAAACATATGTGTCCGGTTTCACTATAATTTTAAAAAAAAACATCCAAAGGAGATATACTTGGGATGTTCCAAACTTTTATTATGAAAGAATTTTCTAACCTAATATGCTATTGAACTTAAACATGGAAACTTTTTGTTTGGTTGCCTTGTCTAATTTTGACCTGGGTTTACACGAATACAAACAATTAGGCCTCTTCAGATATAATGTTGTTGTTGTGAATACTTCTAAATTATGGATGGATGCCATGGATGTTTGCAGCAATTCAGAATCCACCTTAAACCATAGGTAGCGGTCTAATATGACAGTTTGGCACAAGGCCGGATTTAGATGAAAAGAGGCCCTAAGCTATTGCATCAAGCTAAGGCCCTTTCACCTCCCATTTTTAAGTTTGTAAATTGCATGAGAGATAATAATAAAAATACATCATTACTGTGATATATATATCAATATGCTAAATGAAAAATTTTGTGATTGGTACTAATCTTTATAAAAAATGTGGCACGGATAATAAATAAAAAAAACAGTCCAGAACACTTATTTGGACATTTATTCTCAGCACCCTATATAGTACTTGTAACAATAACTAATCAAACATAATACACAACATTTACAAAGAAACAACATTCAAATAATAAAACTCTTTGACTACGAATATAAAAATTATCATATTTTCTTTCAAATTAAAGCTTAATAGCATACGGTACGTCAATATTTGCCATAGCAATCAGTGAACGTATGAACTATACTTTGGTGCAATCTAGTATATACAAACGAGCAGACCCAATGAGGCGAACTTGGTGATCTTAACCAATATATTTTTGTATTTGTTTAGTAGTCATATGTGTAGAATTTCTCCTTATTTTCGATTCAGTGTTTTAGTGTTTACTGTTTTTAGAATAATGTTATTCTAATTTTGCTAACGATTTGAATGTAGGCCCCTCTCGATCTTGAGGTCATTGGCTGAAGCTAGTTAGCCTATAGGGAAATCCGGCCCTGGATGGGCATATGGCTGACAACCCTATCCCTTCTCTTGTTCGGAATTCGCTAGTAGGCAGACGGCCTTGGCCCACAATGGGACTTTTGCAACAATGAAGAAAAGAAAAACTAAATTCTTTTCTTTCGATCAAAAGATTAAATTGCACAAACTCGCATTTAGTGACTTTAAGAATGTTCAGTTTTTTTAACAGGTGTTAAAAGTTTAAAGTTTTTAACCGTGATATGTTCCAGTGTTTCAACAGAAACATTTAAAACATATCACAGTTAGTTGTGCAATAAAAGGAAGCTGCAACAGAATTTCAAAATTCTAAAGAAATGCTGCCGTGTTTCCTGTTGTTGTTACTTATCCCACTTGGTAGATATATAATCTTAGACCAAGGGGAAGAAAGCAGCTGCTGTTCTGAAGGAGCACCAATAGGTAGAAGTCTGACTTTTGCTCCGTGATGCTCTACAGTCATAGGAGACCGGGACCTACTGCTTAAAATGGTTTCCGAAGCAGTACAAACATCCATAGCACCGAAGGGGACTCGAATCCGAAACCGTGGCACCGAAAAACTGAGCGCCAGCCACTCGACCATTCATTCCCCGTGTTTTTTATGTACATTATAGACACGAAATCTTTAAATTTAATTTCAATGGGCATTCTTGTCAGTGGGATTGCCATTGTTCTTCCATACCTTTTCTTGTGCATTTGAATAATTTTTTTTTTTTTTTTCGTTACCTCTGTTTACAACTTTTTTTGTATGTTAGCTTTATGTGCCAATTTTTTTTCGCTTCTAAATAAATTTTTCTTTTCTTTGGTTGCTGTTGTTCTTGTCGTCGTATCCCTCATGGAAAGAGGGAAGAGGGATGCAGCTTCTGTTCTGATGAAACACCCGTAGGTAGAAGATGAACTTCTTTGCTTGATGCTCTTACAGTCATAGGAGGCCGGTACCTACGGCTTAAAGTGGATACCGAACCACTACAAACATTCATGGCACCGCCGGGACTCGAACCCGGAAACTGTGGCACCGAGCGCCAGAGCGCTGGACTCTCGCCACTCTGCCCTCTTTTCTTTAATTTATTATTATTATTATTATTATTCTATTTCCACCTATGTTTTTACAGTTCATTTAATAATTTTAAGGATATATATACTACCATAGAGCAACAGGAGATTATCTGTAATATATTTTTCTTATTTAATTACATTATAAAAACTATGTGTAAAAACACTTCAAAATAATAATTTATGAAATATTATAATGATCACATAAAATATGCCAAAAAATTTAATCAAAATTTATTTTTTAAAATTCTTCATTGAAGAATTTCTGATTGTGCAATATATAAAACAGCACCAAATCTAGCTACAGTTCAAAATCTATGTGAAACATCTATTAAAAATGTATAAAGCATAGTGGAGTCACGATCTATAAAAAAATCCTGGACTGATATTTTTACCTCACGGGAGTGATTTACTTTTGGAAACCTTTTAAAATGTCAGATAAGATTAAAGGAATTTAACAGGAAGTTTCTCCTTGACAGTTTTTAAATTTCTTGTAAGTTACTAAAATGTAAGAAAGGAACTGTGAGATAAGTTTCCCGTTTTATTTTTGTGATTAAACGATTTATAGCATTAATAAATTCGGTTTTATCACTACAGCTGATTTAGGCTGAAGCGCTTTAAGCGGATCAGAGAAAAGTAGAACAGAACAGTTTTACGAAAATAATGTTTCGCCTTTTATTTAGAGATATATTTTTCAAATATATAGAGAAATGTTTTTATCAAATGCCTGTCTTTTGACTTAAAAGTTGCCAGTAAAAAGAATGATCCATTATAAGTTTTTAAATAAATTTCTTTGTAGATAAGTGTTGTAAACAGAGGTGGCTAACCCGCTGCCCGCCTTGAATATTTTTCCGGCCAGTGATGTTTATCACACTTTTTAAAAATATATTTATTTTATGACGGCCAAAGTAGTGAAAACCAATGTATTAAAAAATACATTATAAAAAATTATGTATTAAAAATGTATTAAAATATAAAATTATTATACACGTATATTATGTATTAAAAATACATTATGTGTGCATCCATATATTCAAAAATTAACGGTCGAAATTATGAAAAAATTAACTTTGATTTTTAAAATAATCTTCTTGACAGAATATTGCCTGTTTTATTTATGAGTTCGCCTAATAATTAAATTATATTCTGCGAAATCCCGATGCGCACGCATCTTGAAGCAGGTTTGATGTTCTATAACAGGTTCTATGTGTCACATTAGTGACCATCCTTAAATACGCACAGTTGATTGTTGATAGAATAGCAAAAACAGACTCTTAGTTGAAGTTGTTAGAGCCTTTGGTTCACTTTACACCTGCGAATCTTTTTTTTAAAATTAAACTGATCAAACACAAAACACACTCAAACATAACGAAATCTTACCGCAACTCAAACATGATGGGCAAATACTCCAATTAAGATCGATTTTGCGAAAGTTAAGTGAAAGAGTGGAGAAACAAATATCGCACTAATAAATTAATTTTTAATGTTTTCATTTAATTTGTATTTATATATTTTTTATATTTCATTTTTACTGTTATATATTTCTTTACAATGTGCATTATCATTACATTATCTATGTTTACGCGTAAGAATAATAGTGAACACAATAATAATAATTCATTATGTTTCAATTTTTCACTCCAAAAAAGATGTATATAGGGATCTAAATCTAATATGGGAATGTATAATTTTTATGTGCGGCCGGCGGATTTAGGATGCATTTCCAAAGTGGTCAACATGATCATTTGGGTTGCCCACCCTGGTTTAAACATTGTTTGAACTGATGGAGGTTGTGGTAAAAATGTATTACATCTACATAACTGCATGGAGAATTTTTTTTCAAATAGAAGTTAATTACCTTTGAAAGCTCTCCTGGCAGGTAATATATATTTTTTAAATTGTTTCGAATACAGGTTGTTTGACCTTTGCCAAGGCATTCAGCATTAAACGGGGTCTACCATTGGGATGGGATGGGGAAAGGGCTTATCGGTGCCTCTATATTTTGCACTATATTTGCACTATAATTTGCACTATATTTGCATCTGAATGGTTCATACCTTTACGCCCTATTTCTAGAATCCATACTTAATTCCATTACCTTTATACAGCCTCATGGTGGGCCAAGGCCATTTGCCGATTGGCGGATTTCCAGACAGGAGATTTCTTTTTACGTGGTAGAATTGTCAGCCCTACGCCGAACGCTTTACAGTCATATTAAAGCTTAACCTTCTGTTTAAAGTAGATTCCGAACCACTGAAAGCATCCATACTACCGCCGGGAATCGAACACGAAACCTGTGACACTTGACCATCATGCTCCTTTTACTGTGTCTAATTATAATTAAATATTTCAATTCTGTTTAATATTAGAGAGTTGCATACCGTATTTTGGACGTCCATTAGCTTTTCTCCGTAGCGCGCATGCTCATAGGAAATAGCGCATGCGTATCTGTAATAAAGTTTCTTATGAGCATGCGCTAGGGAGAAAAAGCTAACGGACGTCCAAAATACGGTATGCAAACTTCTAATATCTAAATGCATAAAAATTAAATTTGATTTAAATATCTACGTTTAAATTAGGGATGTTAAAAAATGACGTTGAAAAAATTAGGACGTTAAAAAAACATAATTGCATTCAAGAGAATAAAATCTTTTTTGAATAGTTTTTCACTAATATATATTTTTGAATTCGAATATAATTATAAATTCCAAAAACTTAATTTTCCAATTTAAAATTCTAATAACTCTTTTTGTTCTTGATAGTAATAATATTATTTTGAATCAGAGTACAAGAGAATATTATTAAAGTTGTCATCTTGAAAATATTAATTTGCTCGATAATTTTTAGAAAATAAGTATATTATTTGGTTATTATGATAATGCGAGCTACATTCCTTGTTTAGAAAAAAAGAAAGCAAAATTTAAATGTGTTTCTTAGGTATTGTACTAAATACATAAAATGATTTTTTTAAAGAAATTTAGTAAAGCATATTTAAAACTAATTATTAATTATAATAGTACAAAAAACATGTTTTTATGTTTATTATTAAAATTGTTCTAAAAATATAATTGTTGCTGTTCCCTATAAATATTTAAATTGTTTTCATTTTAAAAGTAATTGTACTGCCTTTATATATTAGTACAAACATATAAATGATATTTATTTAATATTTACATGTTTTTTGTTTCTGAACTTTAATTTTATTTTCTTATTTTCTGTCTAATTAAGTTTATTGGTCATGCTTTCAGTGATCGTATTGTTCTGGTATGACAGGCGTCTTATTTTAAGGACTAAATTTTATAATATCAAGTTATTCCTTAAGAATATATAATTTAATATTTTTTGTAAATAAGCTATTTTAAGATAATAATAAGGATAAATAAGTAAGATCTTAATAAAAAATAAATTCTTAATAAAGAATTAAAATCTATTAATTATTTCAAATTTATGATTCATTAGAAATAAAACATAAAAAATTATATTCAATAGTAAAGTAAGTGTTTTTTTTTTGTTTTGTTTTTTTGTTTGTTATCCCACTTGGTAGGCAGCAACATCTAGACCAAACCCAAGAACTCGTGTGGTCTTATGGTAGAAGGGAAAGGAAGGGGAGGCAGCTTCTGTTATGGTACAGCACACGTAGGTAGAAGTTTGATTTGACTTTGCGACTTGCGAAAAAGGAAGGCAGTGCTTCGGAACGACTTTTAGGGAGAACTACCCCTCATTTCCGTATGGGAGAAAACTAAGAAAACTACCTCCAGATAGTCTGACACAAGATGCTGAACATCCCAAACGCCATCGAGACTTCTCGCTTTTTTAAACAATGCCTACAACAAAGTCGCCAGTGGACTGAAACTGAGACCCAATGCTAAACGGTGGCGCGCGTTGCCCCTCAGCTACGAGTAATTGTTAGTAAGCTTATTAATTTAGCAATGAAGCATTTATTTTTTTTTTTTAATTCTTTCGAATGCAATTTGAATCAACATTATAAAAAATTCGGTGAAATACCCTCAAATTGTGTCATAAAAAATGTTACTTAAAAATTGTCAAAACATATAAAAATCAATCTGTTTTCTTGTAATATAATATAAAATATATATAATATAAATATAATATATATATATATATATATAATGTTTTCAAATTTTAAATAAACCGAACTTTAGAAATAATAATTTAAAAATAATTCGTTTTAGCTATAAATTATTATTTTAATTGAATTTTTATTAAAGAACGATTTATAAATAACATTTATGTAAACGGGATGAATTATTTTGTGTTATTATTTAATGCATCTTTCTCAAGACTTCAAATGACCATGAATGGAATGTTGGCTCTTATACTAAATGAATAGAGGCCATGCATGCCATTACTCTATTATGGACACATTAATGTCTTATCAAAGCCTTGGGTGTTTGGACATAGTGTAGGATACTAAATTTACTAATGTATAAGCTTGTCAAACATGCGGGCTAACGATGATGCTGGAATATATTAGATAACACTCCAATATGTGAATAACGGTTTAGTGTTAACTAATTGATTCATTAAGACTTCTGAAACTCTTATTTTCGTGTTAAGCTATTTCAAAAGTTTATATTGTAATAATGCATACTTTAAACACTTTTAAAAGAAAGAATTAAAACTAAATTTACTGGTTGCCACTTATAATTTATATAAGATAGTTTAATTGTTATTCATTTTGAAACTTGGTTTCAACAAAATAATTAAACTCTCTTATATAAACATAAACGGCAACATTAAATTTGGTTTTAAATAGTTCTTTTAAACGTTACTAGTTTATACATTAATGAAATATAAGCTTTTGAAATAGCTTAACATGAAATTAAGAGTTTCGAAAGTTTTAGTGTAACAATTATCTAACACATTTAATTCATATTCATTTTTAAAAAAATGTTATAATATAAAATAGGTTTTTTTTTTAATTTTAATAAATATAAATAATTAATTTAAATATTTAATGTTTGAATATAATTAGTTTAATTATTTTTTTAAATGAACATAAATGAAATGTGGTGACTAATTGATTCATTAAAACTTTATAAACTCTCACTTTCATGTTAAGCTATTTCAAAAAGTTTATGTTGTATTAATGTATAAATAACGAACTTTTAAAAACAAATATTTAAAACTAAACTGACTGATTTCCATTTATATTTATGTTGTTTAATTATATTTTCTGAAAAAAAAATAATTAAACTATTTATATTCAAATATTAAATATTTAAGTTAATTATTTACTTATATTAAAATTTAAAAATACCTATTTTTTATTATAGCAATATTTTGTTTTAAATGTACATGAATGAAATTTTTAACTAATTTATTCATTAAAACTTTTGAAACTCTTAATTTCATGTTAAGCTATTTCAAAAGTTTATATTTTATTAATATATGCATTACAAACTTTAAAAAGGGAATATGTAAAAACTAAACTGACTGGTTGCCACTTATATTTTATAAAAGAATGTTTAATTATTTTTTTAAATAATTAAAAAGTATTTATATTCAGGTAATAAATATTTAAATTAATTATTTATTTATATTAAATTAAAAAAAAAACCTATTTTTTATTATAACAATATTTTTTTTTTTTTTTAATGAACATGAATGAAATGCGTTAACTAATTGATTCATTAATAATTTTTGAACTCTTATTTTTTTGTTAAGTTATGTCAAAAGTTTATATTGTATTAATGTATAAATTATGAACTTTTAAAAAAACAGTTAAAACTAAATTTACTGGTTGCCATTTATATCATATATAATATAAATTAATTATTACTTTTGAAAAAAAAATTCAAAATATATAACTGTGGTATATTAATTGTAATAAAATGTGTAATGTAATGTAAACATTCGTTCTGAAAACTGTGTCTAAAATCCCACATCAACCACGCCTAGTTACAATCCAGCAATGCCATATGGCAGCCGAACATGATATGTCTTAGACAGTTTATTATAATTTATTTCATGTTCGTCTACATCACTCTTTCTCCTTAAAGTCAAAGTTCCCCAGCCTATTTTCACAATTGAATCTATTATGAAATATGGCACGAGAACCACATCAAGTCATATAAACTCAAGTAAGCCCTTGCCGGGAAATATATACGACCTTCACGAGATGAGGGAAGAAAAGGAAAAAAGCCAGTTCCGTTCACTCCTCGCAGGAGAGGAAAACGCTGCACGTGGGATTTTCCAATGTTCTTTCTGTCACGAAAACCATCCGTCATACGCAAACCGAAACTGGGAGGATTTAGCGAAAGATTTCGGTCCGTCACATTTTTCTAGCTGTTCATCCCTCTCCCTGCAAATGATTCCGGTGTGTTTTAATGCCTTAAAATGCTTCGGCATTCGGCGATGGGTAAGTGCATGTCATGTTTAGTGCAGGGTTTGGTGTGATGGGTGTTATGGGAGTTGGTTTTAGTTGAAAATGATGTAGAACCAAAATTTTTGAGGATGTTACAAAAATTAGATTGAAAATATTTCTATTCTTTTGCATGATTTTTGGACAAGAAGTAAATTGTAGTAGTATTTTTATAAATTTGGATCTATACGCACATTTATAGAAATTTGTGTAGAAGCAATACATATAAATAGCAATTTAAGAGATTTAAAACGTTATATAAATAAAAACTATTTATTCTGAAAATCAATGACTCATTGGTACTTATATGTGAAATAAATAATAAACAATCGGAATATGTTTTTATACAATTTCTGAAGAAAAATCGCATGCTTGTTTGTAAATTATAATATAACGTATTATTTAACAAAAAAATTTATATTGTTAAATAATTCTTATTTTTTATTTTTAACCAGAACCAAAATTTTTGAGGATGCTGCAAAGTTAGATTAAAAATATTTATATTCTTATGCTTGATTTTCTGAAGAAGTGAATTGTAGTAGCATACTTATAATTTTGGATCTATACGCACGTTTATAGAAATTTATGTTGAAGTAATGTACATGAATAGCAATTTAAGAGATTAAAAATATATTTAAATGAAAGCAATTTATTCTGAAAATTAATGCCTGATTGGTAATTATATGTGAAATAAATAATGAATGATCAAAATATGTTTTTACATATTTTCTGAAAACAATAACGCATAACTGTTTCTAAATCATAAAATAACGTTTACTGGAAAAAATGTATATTGTTAAATAATTTATGTTCTTTTAATTTTTAACCAGAAGTAAGTATTTTAAAACTTGAATCAGTATATATACTCATTTTGTAAAAGATTTATCCTATTGTAACCTTGATTCCCCCTACTCTTCGAGATCAGCCCTCCCTGTGGCGTTCAGAAGAAACGGTCAGGGGCCTCGAGACTCTCAACCGAGAACAAGTACTGAGCAACCTTCGCTCCCGCTCAGAAACGTTTAGTTTGTAATCTTTCATCTCGAGAGGAAATATATTTAATGCAACCCTACTTTATTTGTTGGCTTTCAGACTCTCCCCGGAAAGGGAGTAACTTTCGTGCCCCTGCGCGTACCTGAATATTAGAATTCTGGCTTAGAAGTGGAATCCTTCCACGAATCTTTAATTATATGTCTTTAAAAGTGTTATGTGTGTGGCGCTTGCGTATGAATAAAAAAAACCTGTGTCTCAAGTCTCACCGCAACCACGCCTAGTTACAATCCAGCAATTCTATATGTTAGCCAATATCTCTTCGACAGTTTATTATAATTTATTCCCTGTTCGCCTCTATCGCACTTTCTCCTTAAAGTCAAAGTTCCCAGCCCAATTTCATAATTGAATCCGTTATGAAATATAGCATGATAACCACATCAAGTCATATATAATCAAGAAAGCAAGAATTAAATGGAGAGTAGTTGTTTGATAAAAAAAAAGTTGCATATAATTAAAAAAAACAGAAATTTGGAAATAGTTAAAAATATTTAGAATTGTGCGAGATCTTTCACTATCTTTGCTAGAAAAATTACCATAATAATAATTTTGAAGGGTATTTAAAACAAGGTTATTGATATCTCGCATATTATTATAGAATTTAATATAAGTTTTATAAGCAAATCATCTTAAACTTGGAATCGAGATAGTGCGTCTGATATCGTCATTACGAAAACACCAGGGCGAATTTGTAAAACAATATGATTCTATATGGCAACCGAACATGACATACCTTCGACAGTTTATAATAATTTATATCATGTTCGCCTATATCGCTCTTTCTCCTTAAAGTCAAAGTTCCCCAGCCTATTTTCACAATTGAATCTGTTATGAAATATGACATGGGAACCCCATCAAGTCACATATACTCAAGTAAGCTTTCCCGCGAAATATATACGACCTTCACGAGATGTGGAAGAAAAGGAAAAAAAGCATGTTCCGTTCACTCTTCGCAAAAGACGAAAACGCCGCACGTGGGATTTTCCAATGTTTTTCTGTCATAGAAACCATCCGTCATACGCAAACTGAAACTGGAGGGATTTGCGGTGGGATTTAGCAAAAGATCATATTTTTTTTTCTTGCTGTTTCCTCCCTCTCCCTTCAAACGATTCTGGTGTGTTTTAATGCCTTAAAATGCTTCGGCTTTCGGCGATCGGTAAGTGCATGTCATGTTTAGTACATGGTTTGATGTGATGGGTATCGTCGTAGTTGAAAAGTGTGTGGAACCAAAATTTTTGAGGAGGCTTCAAAATTAGATTAAAAATATTTCTATCCTTATGCATGATTTGTAGTAATTGTAGTAGTATTTTTATAATTTTGGATCTATATACACGTTTATAGAAATTTGTGTTGAAGTAATATACATGAATATCAATTTAAGAGATTAAAAAGATATTTAAATGAAAACAATTTTCTCTGAAAATCAGCGACAAATTGATAATTATATGTGATATAAATAATAAATAATCAAAATAAGTTTTTATACATTTTCTGAAAACAAAATCGCATATTTTCTTGTAAACAATAAAATAACTTATAATATATAATTATTAATATTATAATTTAGCGTTACAATCCAATGACTGTCGATTGTGGAATCTCACACAAAGTGCTATAATCCCAATCTAGTCTTCTCCATTTTACAAGCAGTGACTGCAACAGACAGCAAATTCAACACTTCACGTGTTCCATGTGCGTAAATCTGTAATAGTGAATTTGGAAAAATAATGGGTTAATTAACAAGCATTAGTAAATCATGCAATAAATATTGCAATATTGCTAATGAAACTGCAGTAACTTTAAAATAATCAATGCCTACAATTAGGGATACTATATTATTTTGTAAGCGCTTTAATAATTATCAATTAGTACTCTTGTTATTTACGAATGCTGGAACTAGAACAGTATGTTTGTGGCAGTTTCAGATTTATCCAAGATGCATAACTGATGGCCATCTGTATCAAATATTTTTATTAAATGAAATATCTCAAGAAAAGGCATCTGAATTGTTTTCAATTTGTCAGAGTTGACAAAAGTATTATTCATCGTACAAATTCATAATGCTTATCTATATAATGATTAGCTTTTAGTTTTCGAATCTAGTTTGAAACTTTGCGTGCTATCATTCAACAATTAATAATTATAACTGTTAACAAATTAACTAATTATATCTACTTTTCTAACTATAACTGTAAAAATTAAAGAATTCTTGTGTGTGATATGTTTCTTTTTTCAGATTAATTTTTAAGATAACCCAGAAAATGAAACAAATCGAAAAAAATAATATAAATTAACAAACAAGTAAACATTAAAAAAGAAGCATGTTCCTTTTATATTTTTCAGAATATCATGAACAAAAAAAAAAAAATTTGAATTGAATTAAAAATAAATGAAAAAAAAAAAAAATATTTAACAATGCAATCTTCAATCATTTATTACGGAAGAGAGCATTTTTATCTAAAAGTGAATAAAAAAATTCTATTTCTAATTAAAAGTTTGATTGGTTCCACAGTTTTGCAAACATTCCATTTCAAAGATCAAAAAAATTCTTCGAAAGAATCATATATTTCAGAGAGAGAAAAAAATCATTAAAAGGATTTTGCTTGAATGCGTTTTTCTACTTACTTAATTAAGCACACTTATGGAGTATCCTTCTTACTTTTACTTTTGATAGCAAATTTTTTATGAATGAGACGCATTTTACGCTTTCGGGAACTTAATTAATCATATTTTTTGTTAAATGTAATGGAGATGTTTTATTCCAGCAAATAAATCAAACATGATTTGTTAGTTTATGGGTTTGATTTTGCATAAATTTAAATCGCCTTTTTGTATGGTACAAAATTATGTATATAATTTATATATACAATGCATATTGGGAAAAGCATGGTAATAAAAAACTTCAGGCAAAACACAAAATGCGAGTGCATAACATAAAATTTCTTGAATGTTCGTACGAGTATTATCTTAAGGAAAAAAATTCAATTCTTTGACACATAATTCATATGGCGATCTGAATTCTGTGGCAAAAAAAAAAAAAAAAAATAAGAAAAAAAACATTTTGTTTGGAACAACTTTTTTAAAAGCTTTTAAATAAATTACTTCAATTTTAGTCTTTAAATTTAAGATGCAAATATTTTATTTCTTTTTTTCTTGGTAAAATATTTAACGAGTTTTGAGCTGAAATATTACAGCAGAAATGAAATTTTCTATATTATATTTCAAAAATTATTTGACGTAATAATTGAAATAAATAAAAATGCATAAAAGTTTTTTTATCAAAACAAAATTTTGAATTCTTATAAAATATATTTTTTTCTAAAAAGTTATAATTTTCAATAACAGATTATGGGAACAAAGCAATGACTTTTTTCTGGTCAGTGATTCTAAAAAAAAATTAACTTCATTGAAAAGTTTATTTTATTTAAAAACATATCAATTTCAACTTAAAGATGATAACAATAAACTTGTACGAAATTTTATTTTTTAAACCTTATTATTATCTATTTGGTTTTTTGATAGAATAACCAGTTTTTATTCATACATTACATATTGTGAAAATATGTTTTTTTTTTTTTTTTTTTTAATATTCTCATAATTTTTATATGTAAAATTCGTGGATAAAAAAAAAAATTATAGTAAAAAAATCAAAATTATAAAAAACTATAAAATTTTATAGTAAAATTCGTAATAATATTCGTGGCATTTATTTCTTATAGTATATGTATTCATTAAAATACAGTTATCATTTCATGAGCATATTACTTTTTTTTCCTAAAAATACAAAAATTATTTGGCACAATATTGAACTTTTTAAATAACTAAAATTTTAAACAAGTCAAAATAATATTTGTCAATTGGTTAATAATAGTTATTAATTAGTTATTAAATTTAGTTATGTTTATCATTTAATGGTGCAATGCAACTTTGCTCCTTTAATATTCGTTATATTTCATTATCTATATTAATATATATTAATTCTCTAATATTTCATTATCTATATTTACAAAGTTATAAAGAATTTTTTTTTCTGTATTCCTAATCAAACTTATATTTTATTTGAAACAAACTTTAAATTATTTCTGAAAGTCTGCAAATATTTAACATGAGATTCCGTTATTTACCTAGAGTTGTATTTTACCTAATAATTTGTTTTATATTTGTTTAAATGCAAATTTCAAAAACATCAATATGCCAATTTTCCAACATGCTTTTTAATAATTTTACGAAACATATTATATTCTTATATTTTTCAATGATTCATAATATCAACTGCAGTAATTTTTATTCCTTTTCTATTGATCAGTTACAATTGAATTCAATTAATTTTTTGGCATGTTTTTAATTTAAACCTTATTTCGAAATATTATAAGAATACAGTTTAAAACGTTAAACTTCATTAAATTAGTCTGGAAACTTTTAAAATTTTGAAAACATACGAAATGAATTTTGTAAATATGAAAAGGATTTTAGATATTGCTAATAATTAGTTTCTGAACCTTAATCGTTAGTTCAGCTCAAATTAAATTGGTTTTAAATTGAAATTTTGTTTGGTTACTCTTTTTCAAAATTAATCATAAAGTTTTATATAAATATAGATAATATTTCTGAGAAATTATTAAAAGGATATGTTATTTTAATAAATGATAATTTTTTTTTTATTAAAACTATCAATTTTCGTTGAAATTTATAAAATAAAAGTATATTTCAAAATATTAACTAGCCAAATAATATATTACTGAACATGTCGATACATTTTATTCAAAGGTATGCATATGATTAATTTGAGATAAAAATTGCAAGTATATGATGAAATATATAGTGACAAATGAAATGTAATTTAGAAAATGTTAGATATTTGCCAAAATATTGCGTTCATGGTCTTTTTTTCTGAATGATATTAGAAGAGTTTAGAGATTAAATCTTTCAAATTAAATAAATAAACATGATTTATATTGTTATATACATGTAAGATATAAAACTGCTGTTATTTTCTAAACAAAATATTCACATATTAATAACTGCTTTATTTTCTAAACAAAATATTCACAAAATTTCCTTATCTATATTTACAAAATCATAAGGTATTTTTTTCTGTATTCCTAATCAAACTTATATTTTATTTGAAACAGACTGTAAATTCTTTTTTGGAACTCTGCAAATATTAAACATGCGATTCCCTTATTTATCTAAAACTCTATTTTATCTCATTATTTATTATACATTAATTTAGATGTAAATTTAAAAAAAAAAACATCATAATACCAATTTCCCAATATATTTTTAATAATTTTACGAAACATATTATACATTCATGCTTTCATATTTTTAATGATTCATAATATCAGATGCAGTAAATTTTATTCCTTTTCTACTGATCAGTTACAATTGAATTAAATAATTATTTGAACCTGTTTTTAATTTAAACCTTATTTCGAAGAATAATAATTGGAATAAATTTATTAAAAATTAAGTTATTTAAATAAGAATAAATTTTTAGAAACGTTTAACTTCATTAAATTAGTCTGGAAACTTTTACAATTTTGAAAACGTACGAAATGATTTTTGTAAATATGAAAAGGAATTTAGATATTACTGGTAATTAGTTTCTGAAATTTAATCGTGTAATTTAGCTGAAATTAAATTGGTTTTAAAATGAAATTTAGTTTGGTTTTTTTTTTACAAAATTATTCATGAAATTTTATATAAATATGGATAATATTGCTGAGAAATTTTCAAAAGGATATGTTATTTTTTAATAAATAATAATTTTTCTATTGAAACTATCAATGAGGCACATTTTACGCTTTCAGGAACTTAATTAATCATATTTTTTGTTAAATGTAATGGAGATGTTTTATTCCAGCAAATAAATCAAACATGATTTGTTAGTTTATAGGTTTGATTTTTGCATAAATTGAAATCGCATATTTGTACAAGACTATATGGTACAAAATAATATACAATACGTCACAAAATTATGTATAGACTTTCTATACATGCATATATATATGTCTATGTATGTGTGTGTGAGAGAGAGAGATATTTGGTAAAAGGCTTAGCAATGGATGAAATAAATAAATGCTTATCCAATAAATACTAAATTATTCAGTGTAATATTGAACTTTTTCAACATCTAAAATTTTCAACATTTTAAAATAATATTTTCAATTGATTAATAATAGTTGATAATTAGTTATAAAATTTAGTTAATTTATCATTTAATGGTGCAATTGAACTTTGCTTCTTTAATATTCGTTAATATTTCATTATCTATATTAATCTATATTGATTTCTTAATTTTATATATATATATATTTATATATATCTATTTATATATATATATATATATATATATTTATATATATAAATATTTATTTATTTATATATATATATATCTATATTGGGTTTTTTTTCATATTTCTCTATATTAATATACATAATTCTTTAATAATTCATTATCTGTATTATGTATATTAATTCTCTAATATTTCATTATCTATATTTACAAAATTAAAAAGAATTTTTTTCTGTATTCTAATCAAACTTATATTTAATTTGAAACAAACATTAAATTATTTCTGAAAGTCTGCAAATATTAAACACGAGATTCAGCTATTTACCTAGAGTTGTATTTTCTCAATAATATATAATATATTAATTTAGATGTAATTTAAAAAAGACATCATAATACCAATTTCCTAACATATTTTTAATAATTTCACAAAAAATGATATACATCCCTGCATTTATATTTTTCAAAGATTCGTAATATATTCTGCAGTAATTTGTATTCATTTTCATTAAACAGTTACAATTGAGTTCAATTATTTTTTTGAAAATATTTTTTAATTTAAACCTTATTTCGAAATATTATTACAAGATTAAATTTTAGAAACGTTAAACTTCATTAAATTAGTCTGGAAACTTTTACACTTTTGAAAACATGCGAAATGAATATTGTAAATTTGAAAAGGATTTTAGATATTGCTGGTAATTAGTTTCTGAAATTTGAACGTGTAATTTAGCTCAAATTAAATTGGTTTTAAATTTAAATTTAGTTTAGTTTGTTTTTTCAAAATTAATCATGAAGTTTTATGTAACTATAGATAATTTTTCTGAGAAATTAATAAAATGGATATGTTATTTTAATTAATGATAATTTTTTTCTATTGAAATTATCAATTTTCGTTGCGATAATATTTATATGAAAGTATATTTGGAAATATGAACTAGCCAAATAATACATTTCCAAATGCATCAGTATGTTTTATTTACACAAAATTCAAGTAATTGTTGAAATGTATCGTGGGAAATTAAATGTGGTCTATAAAATGTAAGATATTTGCTATATTGCGTCCATGTTTCTTTTTCTGAATGTTATTACGAAAGAGTTTAAAAGATTAAATCCGTCAAGTTAAATAAATAAACATGATTTATAATATTATCTACTTATAACATATAAAACTGTTGTTGTTTTCTGAGCAAAATATTCACAATTCAATAATATCCCATAAGCTTAATGGATTCTATTTATCTATTATTAAATCATAATAAAATACCATAATAATAATGTACTTTTGTTATACAAAAATATATGTACAAAAGTGTTTCACTGTTACTTTTACAATTTTGCACAAATGTCCCTAAGAGTGACATCTGAAAGATTCTCATCTTCCACTTTTGCCTACTACTACTACTACTACAACCACACCCACATCACTGTGCCTAGAGCTGAGTTGCCCTATACAGTTTTGAATGATGTGGGTGAAATGAATGGACGCACGATGGAGGCGAGGAAAGTTTTGCATATTCCTTTTGAGGTAAAAACTGAACAATGGGGAAAATTCATACAAGAACAGAACTAAATACCAAAAAAAAAAAAAAATTTTTTTTTTTTTGAAGAAAGGATGAAATATGAAAATAAAATATAAAAACGTTAGGTAAGATATTACAAAAGAAAAAAAAAACCGAAAAACAATATTGTACAATAAACACTACATATGAGATTATACAAATTAGAGAGCTGGAGGAATTTCATCAAATCAATTATAATAGAATTTAGAAAATCTTAATAACAAAAAATAAATAGACGGTAGAAGCAGTTGCTTTATGGACAAGGGAAATAAAAAAAAGGTAGGAGAAATTACATAAGAAGATAAATAAAGGATAGATTATAACTAAAAAATTATAATTTTTTTACATAAAAATTTTGATTGTGCAATTTGGAGTCTAAATGAAAAGAAAAAACAGCATATTTCAATTTTAGTGTGCCCTAGAAATATAATATGCACTCACAGATTATATACATTATATTACAAAATTTCCTTTGATACATACACAAGCATAAATTGTTTTGAAATACAAATTACTTAAATATTTGCAAACATAATACAAAGGTCATCTTACCTTAAATATATACACAAATAGATTATTTTATTAATAAATAACACATGATTTAATTATTTATCTACATTATATGAATAATGATTTTCCCCTTTTTTTCTAAACAAAATATTCATTAAAAATATTACATGTACTGTAATATTTAAAGAGAAAAGAACTTTAAATATAATATAGGAATAATAAATAAAATTCTTATGAAAAAAATTATATATAAAATAATTAAATCATGTTAATATTTTTATAAAGCAGGATTACATCAAATTCACATATTCAAATGAAATTCATAACACATAAAATTAAAAAAATATTTATATATTTTTAAATCATAATATTATATTACAAAATTGTTTAAAGAGTTACCTAAATATTTTTTGACACTTAGTCCGGGATAAGTGACATTTTCAAAATTTTACCTGTTTCACTTTTGCCTCGAGACCAATTGCATTTTAAGACATAATCTTCCATTATGGTTTATTGTACCCATGATAAAGTAAGTACTCGTAGAAAGTTTTGATTAGGATTACCCACATCTCCATTTGAACAAACTTGGCTCTCAGATGGAAACCTAACATTTATATTAAAATACAATTTTTACTTTTAATGATTTACAAATAAAGTTTAATTATTTATATAAGACATTATTTAAATTATCGCTGCAGAGATTTGTAAAAGAATTTATTACAGTGCCTAAAGTAAGACCAATTATTTTTTCAAAACATCCTTTATTTATTCTTCAAAAATTTATTTCAGTCGTCATCAAAGTAATATGTCCGGACACAATGCACTTATGCCACTTTTTTCCAATCCTCATTGCATGCTAAAAAGTCATCAGCAGGAATGACCTTCAAAGCGCTCAGGGATTCACGTTGAATACATCTTTAATCTATTCAAAACGGTGTCCCTGTTTTGAAGTTTAAGGGAAAAAAGTTTTTACGGTTTGATTTTAAAATGAATACTTGGTGGTTGATAGATATTGTCTGTTTCATTTTTGACGAAAACGTTACAAAGTTAATAATATAGTGTGAGCTGGTGCATTCAGAGTTTTCGGTACCAATCGAGATTTGAAGTTTGAGGCCCAAAATGGAATTGGTCCCTCCTTTTGAAATTCCAACATCATCACCAAGATCTCTAATTGTAAATCGACAATTGTTTGCAATGTTTGCTTTACAATAATTTTTGAACACAGATTCGTCGGATGAGGTTGATGGTCGATCAGAGGGCTATTCGTCTTCAAAATATCATGTTCTCTGCCTTCTTTTGAACAGTTATTACCACTTCTAAACATTTTCTTTCCGATATATAAATGCTCATAATGCCTAATGGAACATTTTATGCGTTTCTGCAAACACAATTGAATGCAAGTTCTTTGTTCAATTAATTAATGCATTTCAAAAAATCGCCGGAATCAGTTTCAGCGTCTTACAAAGCCAATCGTACTCAAACAGTAATGAATATTTCGACGTCAAATTTCACACAGATGTCAAGGACAGTTCCAGCCACCTAAAAAATGAAATTATATAAGCCCCGGAAATTTTAAATTGAAAATTTGTCTTTACTTTTTGGACACAGTAAAACAACTAAAGCATAAAATACAAAAAATTGCATTATTAGTAAAACCATTATCAATAAAAAGCGATGTAAAAACACATTATCTTCAGAGAATTTACCATTCTCGTAACGATCATCAGCAAATTGTATTTCTATATAAAATACTTTTAAAATAAGAGACAAAAAGACTAAATCAGCTCCCTGAACAAATAAAACAAAAGTAATCCACCCCATAAAAAAAAAAATATAGAAAAGAAATAACAAAAGAGACACGTTAATAAAGACAAGTCCTCTTAACATAATTGCATATAAAGTTTGCTATTTTAACTTTGATCATTGTTTGCAGATCATAAAATGGCTCACTTATCGAAAGATTTGAGAAATGAGTGCATTTCATTAAAATAAGTAAGAATTCTTTCTCAGATTTCGAAAAGTACAGTCATTATCATTTCTAATCTTCAAAAAACCGCTGCATTATCATTTGTCTAACGCAGACTAAAGCTAAGAATTTCGAGAAAATGGTTTCATTTATATTTCCACCTTTTAACAAGAAAAATATTTTGACTTTGTTCTTAAGCTTAATATTTTCTTTTAATGTCTTTTTATTAATCGTTTCAGAGGCAATTGTAAAAAAAGATCTTTTGGACAAAATGGTATATAAATTTTTTATTGCACTATGCTATGTTTAAGAGTTGATTTTTTTTATTATGTTTCTTTAGTTGGTAATCACTTGCATATTTCTCAAATGTTTAATTAGTCTGGTTAAATTTTATAATGAACATTAAGTAATTATCAGAGTGGTTTCAGTTTCAAGAAATATATGGCCTATTTTGAAAGTATTCTGTTTTAAAAGTATCGTGCACCACTGAAGTCTGAAATTAATTTTCTATTTCAAGTTGCAGAACCTGATCTTGGCGAGTGACTAGCTGTAGAGACGTAGTGCAGGGTTTCGGGGTTCAGTTCCGGCGGTACCATGATTTTGTTGAAATCATTTTAAACCGTAGACCCAAATCTAATATGACTGTAGGGCTGACAAACCTATCCGTAA
>BPLR01015424.1:0-39416 GCA_021605095.1 Caerostris extrusa | reverse complement strand
ATTTATGAGTAAATATTTATAACAAAAATACAATATGCTTTTTAATTACATGTGGCTTGTTAAACATTTTTATTCTACACAGCACATTAATATGAGCATGATATTTAAGCTTTAATATTATTAGATATATTTTTATTTATCGAAAGGTTATATTATAAAATTTTAAAAAATTAAGTTATATTGTTACAGTAGTATCAATTAATAAAAAAGAATACTTCCAAAACATGTATAATATCAAATTTTTTAACAATTCAAATATTATTTGAGATATTTTTATGCAGAACAATATATAAAAACAATAACAGTTTATTAAATACTTAAAAATATATTTTAAAAAAATAATACTGCCGTATTGTTTATAAATAAATAAATCTTCAAAAATGTACATAAACTTAACATGAGTGGTAAGACATACAATTACAATAACAATACTTAACACTGAAAATGGATGATGAAATGTATCAGAAGACATAGACTAACACACAAAGTTTAAGAATAAAAATAATTTTGAAACTCACAGCGATGAAATTGAAGTAAGGGAAATGTAGGAACTGGCATAGTGAGCACCCAGTTCAGCAGAAGGGCGATTTGCATCCCGGTAGTAGAAACAAGATATCACAGATCATGCAAGAGTCCATAAGAAGTATGCAGCCAGCTGCATTCAACCTAGATTAATATAATTATTTTTCAGCTCAAAATTAAGAGATTAAAAATACAGCACAAATGCAAAGTTTTAAAATCATATAATCTTACCGATTCATAGCAAGATAGGACGATCGATCCACTGTAAAATATACTTAAAGTTATTTTAAATAAGAATTACCTGGTATTTTAAGAGATAACATAACATTCCTTAACAATCAGGTTGGATTGTATGACCAAGTGAATACTATTATCAAGAAAGATAACTATCTTCAAATCAAATTAAAAAACTGTTTAAAGATTAAGAAAATATAAAATAATAAGGGAAAGAAATCATGGCAGATTAGAAATGCTTAAAATGTTAATAATCATTAGATATACACATTATTTAAGAACTGGAAGATATGTTCTAAATCAAACTGTAAAATTAAACCCCATACAACCCGCCAATAACTTTCAAGGGTTTAGATATCAAGCTATAAATTTATTAAGAAACATTTGTTTTCAATTCTTTTAAAATTGAATTCCAATGATTAGTACTCATCGAAGGAATTATGAACAGAGAATTTTAACTGCCATATGAAATGCATACCTAATATAAATCTTTTAACAAATTACAGATTCTTCTTAGTAACTTACTGTTATAACAAATAATAAAAACTTTATAAGTTTTAACTGAATAAGTTTAAATGCTCATTTTTATAATATCATGTAAACAATCTGTATTTGAAATCTCCTCCTTTTTGCATAAAAGGCTTTTTTTTATATAAAGGCATTTTTGCATAAAAGGCTTTTTATATAAAGGCATTTTGCATAAAAGGCTTTTTATATAAAGGCATTTTGCATAAAAGGTTTTTTAATAATACTGCCGTAATGTTTATAAATAAATAAATCTTCAAAAATGTACATAAACTTAACATGAGTGGAATTATGTACAGAGAATTTTAACTGCCATATGAAATGCATACCTAATATAAATCTTTTAACAAATTACAGATTCTTCTTAGTAACTTACTGTTATAACAAATAATAAAAACTTTATAAGTTTTAACTGAATAAGTTTAAATGCTCATTTTTATAATATCATGTAAACAATCTGTATTTGAAATCTCCTCCTTTTGCATAAAAGGCTTTTTATATAAAATAAAAATTAAACTATTTTGCTTTGTAAACTAATTCAAGGAGTGGGTTCAATTTTTGTAGAACTCTTTACTTACAGATCCTGCCCCCATGCAAAGGAACTTGCTTTATCAGCATTTGTCAATGAATTCATGTCTGTTGATAACTTTATTAAGTAAATAAACCTTTGGGAAATCAATATATCACGGATAGGAACAATTTCTTTCATAGAGGGGGATAATGCCTTTTAGAAAAATTTTAAGAGAAGAAATCTTATATTTTACATCAAATAAATTTGAAAACTTCTACAAAGCAGGCTGGGGTGAAAGCAGGCAGGCTGAAAAACTTAGTGTAATCACATGCTATTACTGGATTATGAGTGAGACTTAATTACAAAACAATATATTTATATATCATTAAATTCATGTTAAAAAAAAAATCTTAGTGCAGATAATGGATAACTACCCATAATCTGAGAAAAAAAAGGAAGGGGGGATGCTTGATGGAGTTTGGAACTATAGGTAAATATTATCCATATAAAAGTGTTGTTGTTTTTCTTTAATTAAATAAATGGATTGAATTTAATTATAAAAGACAAGAAAATCTCTTAGAAAGTGCAGATCAACATTAAAATGAGAGATTATAATGATCTATAGATAATGGAAAAGAGCCATATTTTAACAAAAGAATCAAGATATCATAAATTAATGTGCCTTTTTAAACAATTGAAGCAACCTGGGTTGAAGCAGCAGTGGCAATTCAAAGTGCTTCCTGCCAAGAAGAATTAATAGCAGTCTGTGATGAAATTAATGTATTTTTAAATGAAATTAATTGTTGACTTACCTTTATTTTCTTGGGATATATCCTCTAAATACTTTTTGTTTGTTGTTGTTACTATGATTCGTTGGATTATATATCTTCTTACGTGTTTACAAAATTTAATGTATAAAAAGTATTATTTTTTTTTTTTTTTTGTATATTATTGCTATATATTATCAAAAGCACTTGAATTTTAAAAACCTTAAGCTATTCTTTTTATGACTACAAGTATGGTTTTAAAAAAAACTTAACTTTACTGGTACTTATTATATCAAAGATAACAGCCAAAACGGTGCATGTCGTCGACGGATTATACAGCATTGCTTTATTTTTCTTTTTCATCACCGAAGTTTAAAACCGCTGCTAAGCAGGTGATTATGATTATTCTTCATATAATTTAATAAAATATTTAAGAATTAATTAGCTGGATGTCAAAGCATTATGAATATCATTATAATTAATAAAATATCATGTAGGATTTCCATTAACCGGATTTTAAGTTACTAGCTATACTGAAGGATAAAGTTAAGATTTAAATACAACATCTAGGGTATTTTCTCCTGTCAAGAATAATTTTTAAACAAATTCATCACAGATTTTCAATAAAAAATTAATAATAAGGCAGGAAAAATTGTAACGATAAATGAGGCGTATCGTTAACGAACGCAAGAATTTCAACCATAATGCTTTACGAGAGAAAAGACAAAATTTCAATGTGTATCTTCTGATACATCTGGCGCCTCTTATTGGATTATAGTTATATGACGTATTGCTCAGTACCGAATGCTACTGTTAAGCAATAGGAATTGGCACAATAACACTGATTTGGGAATAATCGTTTCCGAAATTTTTCAAACACTGAATATTAATCTCTACTTTATACTTAAGTAGGAAAGTGTTTGCCATCAAACTTTATTGAAAACATTCCTTCTATAGATACTTTTCTGATAACTTTTGCAATTTTTTGTAGTAAACTAAGAATTACTTTTAATATTGGAACTTTGAACATATAATACGGTACACTTTTAATTATTTATTTACTTTGTAAAATAAGAAAGAAACGTTAAAACTATTATTATTTAAAACTATATATCAAAATATACACAACATTATATTCATTTTATTTTTTAATGAAATATGTAATCATATTCAATCTTTCAGTATTTGTGGACCTGATGGTCGAGTGGCTAGAACTCTGGTGCTGTGTAGCACAGGCTTCGGGACTCAATCTCAGCAGTGCTATGGATATTTGTAGTAGTTCGGAATCCACTTTAACCTCCCTGCCATACATTCTCATGCAATAATAATGTAATTTTAGTATTTTGACTCTATGAACTTAATTACAAACCTTACAAATTAACAAGAATAAATAAATTTATTGATACTTGGCAACAACGATCCCGTACAATGACAAAAGCAGAACCGAAGATTCTTCATTGTCCTCTGTCTTACTTGCAACACACAGGACATTCTTATGACTTCACAAGAAGTTTCGATTTGTCTTGAACATTCCGGAAAGTCTGCACCGCAAACGTGTATAAATTATGCACCTCATTCAATTCCACCCAGTTTCTGTAGAGTCAGTCCTTCTTCTTCGCCTATCCCCAAAGTCCAGCGGGCTAGACTAGGTCCATGAACCCAAATACCCGAAGAAAGTCCAAGACCATCAACGGACTGTCAAGGAGATCTTGACATCTGAGTCCCAAGCACTCCAAGATGTGAGATGGTGAAGCCTGCTCAGAGGAGCACTTGGTGCAAGTGTCGAAAGCTTTCAAACCCTCTGAGAAAATCGTAGTTCTGAAGTGTCCACTGAGCAAACGGATGATTGCAGTTTGTTCCTACCTGTCACAATTAAGTGCCAATGTACCGCCAGGTCGATGGCCCCGATACCACTGGTGCACTGGGGGAGTAGACCAAATTGCTTTTCCATTTAACTGAGCTTGTGAGTAAATCTCTGTGTAGGTAAGGGGCTCAAGTGGAACCAATACCTCACTAGCACCCGCTTTGGCCAATGCATCTGCCATTTCATTCCCCTCAAAGTCAAAATGGGAGGGGATCCACTGTATGTGGATCTGATGAATGTGTGAATATGTGGATCTGATGTGGATCCACTGAAAGATGTTTTAGCTTTTTGAGAATAGATACACCTACCTGTCTCTAACACTTGACCAATTAACCAAGTGCTGAATGGAACTCCTGCTATCAGTTCGAATCCATATTTCATTTCCTGCAGTAACAGTCGCAATGTAGTCAAGGCTTTCGTTTATAGCAATGAGCTCGTTACGGAATACAGAGCCACCATCAGGATTCCTTCTCTGAATCTTCATGTAATTACTATTTGAAATAATATATATTCCACTGCCAGTTCCACCTTTCACGTTTTTACTGCCGTCAGTGTACATTTTAATAACATCAGCCAGAATGTCGTTTATTATTTCAAATGCTAGTTGCTTTAGATAAACAGGAAGGTCATCCTGATTGTTTACCTGGTCAGAAAGGTCAGTGTGGAAATGTATATTAGGAAGACAGTCAGAAGGATCTACGCATTGAATCAAAATATGCTGTTTCACGTTACTTTCCATGCAGATGAGCAGATTCCACCATGCTGAATGGGCTGTTTCTCTCTCTCTCTCTTAAGCCTCTGAACATTGCACTGGAGTCAGTCCTTCTGTTACTCTCAAATATATCATGCATGCGCATATTATAATTTTCATGTTAATTGAAATTCATGGTAATAAATATTCATTGCAGTAGATTGATAAATAATCATAGATACATTTTTAAGTGGATGTAAGCAAGCATTAAATGACAGCGAAGAATCTATAAGTGCACAAATGAGCCTGGTTACAAAAATAAGATCAAGAAAATATTCTGAAGAATATTTAAACTTTGAGTTTACCAGTACTGAAATAAAGGAAGGAGAAAAGCCCTTGTGTGTCATTTGTCCATGCTTTGATTGACAGGGAATTTAATAAACTTAAACGACATTTGGAAACGCTTCATAATGAGTACGTTAACAATTCCCTAGAATTCTTCAAATTAAAATTAAAATCATATGAAAAGCAAAATTCATTTTTAAAAAAAACTTTGCTTGTAAATAAAAAAAAAACCTTTACTTGTCTCTTATAATATTTCATATAAAAGTTTAAGAAAATTTTTCCAAACATCCTTTGGAAAAGATTTCAGAACGAAGGAACAATTTGTTCTGAAATCATCAAAAATTGGTTCTTATAACCAAGAGCTTTCGGTCCTTCAAACTTTCAAAAATGATCTTAGGTAGGCTCCCTCAAGTTTAGTCGAAGCTTTTGTCATTTTTAAAAAGCTGCACTATTCTTTCACAAATTAATTATATATACAAACATGTATACTTTTAATATTGATTTATGGAACGCTGATGAACAGCGTCCCAAAATGTTTGAGGTTCGAGCATTTGTATCGGATATAAATTGTGATGTATTTTCGGTGCAGGAAACTCATTTCATTCTTGCAATCCAGCACTACTAATAAACAGATATAGAGTGTAAAGCACTGATAGGCGCTCAGTATTGACAGATTTTAGAGTGGTATATACAGTTATACAAAAAATACTATTGAGCATAATAGCTTTTCCTTTCTGTTCTATACAAAATTGATGTCACAGCTATTGAAGTCGAAATTTCGAATTGTCGACTACATCAAACTCATGTTCCTCGTCCTATTGTCGGAGGATATCTGGTAAATTAATTTATTCTATTTATGTCTTGAAATGAATGTTATTGCTGCTACGTACAAATCATCTATGCCAGCTATCTATCTACTATGTACAGCTAAATACATACAGGTTAACTACAGAAAATCAAATAGATACGGTTACAATCTTTTCAGCATGCATAAAAATACAGATATCTGAAAATTAAATTCAAAATTAATTCAGCCCCAGCCAACAAAATATGATTTCAAACGTAATACAGGAAATGTGCAAGAACAAAACTGTCACAATACTTGTTTCTGGATCTTTACCTGTTTCTTTATCGATTGATATTGATAAATCCAATTTCAGCATCCCTCAGAAACTTTCAATCAAATAAGAAGACTGTTGTTTCTTCCTTCAAACGACGTCACTTAATCCACTAAACCTGCAGCAAGCAGATAATACTGAGGTGGCGCTGCATCTCTGTATGAGGAAGCAACTTCTGTCAGTGCGTTTAAAAAAAAGCTTAAAAAAGAAATTTAAAAGACTTAACAAAAATAAGCAAATTATTCGAATACAAAACAAATGTAGAAAACTTGGCAGAGGGCTAAAGATTCACAAGACAGAAGCGAGTATTACAAAAATAAAAGATGATGCAAAAACAACGGGAACACAACATTGAGTCTCTCATGCTGGAGACATGCTCCTTTCTGAGAAATTTCTTTGCCCCTTAGAAACCATATCAAAACGACCTGATGGCTAATTGGCTATCGCTCTGGCCATTGGCGCTCCAGGCTTCAAGTTCGAATCCGGATAGGAGCTTTTAAGATTGTTAGTTGTTCGGAATCCAAGTTAAACTGTAGGTGTCGGCCTAATTAGCCTAAAATCTGCAAAAAATGACTGTAGAGCTACAAACAAACCCTATCAAGTTATTTCTGGCTCTTAACCTTCCAAGAAAAATATTAAATTATTGGCTATAGCTTTTAGAACCAATTCGATACAGACAACTCAGTTCTCTAATGATGCATCAACACCACTTTTATTGAATTTTTATTATAAAAAAAAACACATGTTAATGATTTACAACAAATTGAAGATTTTGAAGTCCAAGATTGTATTAAAAACTCAACCTTAATAAGTCACCTAATCTGGATGTTATCAATCTCATAATTAAAATGTCCCCTTTAAACGTGTACTTGATCTCACTCATGTCACGAATTTCGTGATTGTGTAAGTTAGTTTCAAAATTGCTGAAACAGGCATAGTAGTCCTTATTACAAAAGCTAAATCCTGATTTGACTCTCCCTCGAAATTTCTGTCTAATTTTGCTACTATGTAACTTCAGTAAAATTTAAAAATCTGTTCTTCTTAAACGCCTGAATCAGTTCTCTAAAGATAACAATCCGATCATCCATGCACAATGTGGATTCAGGAAACAATTGAATCTCCCCTCCAATTACTTGGAGTTACCGAACTGATTGACAAAGACTTTAATATTCACCAATTCATGTATATGTATATTATTTTAAGAGATACCAAGGCTTTTGTTAAGATTTGGCCCTGTGGCTTAATATTCAAGCTAATGAGATTTTCAGATCAAGTTATCAGGCACGAAATTTTACACTATAAATTAATTTTGAGATATATTCTCTTGAATGGCTGTCCCATTTGAGCAGCCACTACATTAGAAACCTTTAAAAAGAATATATTTCGGCAATTGTGAACGCCCCTTTGATTATCCGATGGAAAACAGTCATAATAATAATAATATAAATAGCTAAATTACCGATATTTCCCGGGTTATTGAAGAAAAAGGAATATGAGAAGAAACACCAAAATATAATTAGTAAATGCTTTTAAACTCAAAGGGTATGTGTTGAAGACTTAGAAATCTTTACAAGGGCTCAGTAATTAATACATCTGTTGGCTGTTAATGGTATAACTAAGATAAAACAAATTGTATGTTAGAATCTTTGCTCCCAATCTTCATCCCCTTCCCTTTAAACTCTTTATACTGGTCATAGGAGAAAATCGAAAATACCTTTGGAATCTGGGTGTTAGGATGTATAAAAAATTTGCTGTTAAAAATTCGTCCAATCTCTCTCATAAAATTGAGGGAATTAAGGGATGGAAATCAGGAAGAATCTCCGAGTTTAAAGTAGTGCCAAATTTCCAAAGTTCAGATTGAAAACTGCGAATCAGCATATAGAACAAACAGAGATATTTTCAAATGTATTTATAAGATCATTGTAAATCATTCTTTGATAAATTCCCTCAGTTTCAAAATCAATTACTTCAAGCTATATCATGCTGTATTCGATGCTGTTGTTGAAAGGTCCCAGAAACGTATCCCTCTCCCGAACATTTCTATTTCAAGAATCTGATTCCTTCCCTCATGTCAAAGGACGAAGAGTATATTAATGTGAATCTGAGTTACCTTAAGCTACCTGAGCTACCTTAAAACTCTACATTGTGCTGCTACCCTAGGTAGAGACACATCCCCTCTCCCTCAGCTGAGATGAGCAGAGGTCAGCGAAATAAAACAGGGTCCTACAACCGTCGACACATATGACAGGCCATCAGATGAGTTTGAGTTTTAAAACCTGAGATTTTCGATTTCATCTCTTCCCCTTGGTCTACTCGATTGTATCTCAATTTTTGTTTTAAATTATCTATCTTTTTTTTTTTTTTTTTTTTTTTTTATCAAATTTCTTTTCTTAATTTTTCATGTTTTATTTTTTGTAAAGTTTTCCAGAGTTTCTTCTCTATTTTGATTACTAATCTATTAAAAAAAAACACATTTGCAGTCATGCAGCTGTTTTAGGGTCATTTTGAATATTGTTTGTATATTTGTTGCTAGTGTTTAGACTAGTGATCCACAAACTCATTTGTCCCTACAGCGCCTTTAAAAAAAAAAAAAATTTTTCATCTTTTTCCTCCCCAGAAATCTACTTTCTTCAATCGAACTAACAGAAAGATACAGTAGAAAAATCTTCGCTTTTGTATGTATCTGTATATCTTCCTACATCGTAGAATATAATAAATAAAGATGTTGTCAATAAGATACCTTATATAAAATAATTAATTAAAATTAATCCTAATTAAAATAAATAAATTTAATTAATTGAACATTCGCATTATACGTGGAAAAGTGGAAAATCAAGCTAACGAAGGATAATATGAAAATAAAAATTACAAATAATTCTTTAACTTCCTTCTTTCTGCATGCTTTCACAACTCAATCATTTTATTAAAAGCTATAATTGCTCTCGAGATTATTATCATCCCACATTGAAATTATATCGCTCTTTTGATTGATCACTTTGGGAAACAGTGGTATAAAAATAATGATTTTCACTTTTTGTGATTTCAACTTTTTTTAATTTGATTATTAATCTCTAATTCTTATTCTCAGATTTAGTGAAATAAACTGTCTGCTGATCTCTGAAATAATTAACAAATTTTATAAATAATTATATAAAAATACCCTCTATTTTCCTCTTTTTTGGCAAATTTCTTAATTATACAGAAAAAAAACCCATATTTGTTAAATATATATATACATATATATATATATATATATATATATATTGATGTGACACAATTGCACTTTTTCTCTATATTCATTTCATTAATAAGATGAATTTTTCATACCGATATACATATTTGAATTTCGAGTTATTTTAAGATTTATAGATGGGAACAACTGAAAGCTCTTTGTGTCGCTTAGTTAATAAATATCTACCTACTTACAAGAAAAAATATTTAAACTAATTTTTCATAATATATTGTACAATATTTTATTTATTTAAAACTTAATAATAGAACAATAGCATATTAACAAATTAAAATCATTATTGTGATACATAATTTAAATCATTATGTAATTTAGTAAAAGTAAATATGCTACATTTTTTAGTTTTTATCAATAAAAGCAAATATTTTTATGCCAAGACGTATCGTTTTAAATTTTTTTTAATTCTGCGCCAACTGTACAACTGAACTGCGCCAACTGAAAAAATGTACTTTTTGTCTTTATTTAAATATTTAATATTTATAATCCAGTATAAAAAATATACTATTCAAAAATTATTTTGAATGTAAATGTTTTTTAGCTAGTTAGTTTTCATCGTATTCACTATCGAACTTTAGAATCCAATGCGTCAGAAGATCGTAGTTTATGTCCGTTGGCGTGTGTACCCTAATGATAAATGAAAAGCTTGGCGCGAGTAACTGCAAATTCCGCTTGGCGCCTAATCAGTGTAACCCAAATAGTAGTTGTCCAGTAAGGAGCATTTTCCTTTCCCCTTTCCCAACCTCTTCCCCTAAATTTTGAACTTCCACGTTGAGACAAATCCTGTCTCTACACACATCTCCTTCTGTTGATGTTTTTAGATGAATATTACAGTGTTGTGAATTTTGTCACTTTATTGTACCATGCGTTAGTAAATTTATTCTTTTGTTTGCGAATTTTATGATACTGCTTTTAATAATTATGCTTAATTGTGTTGTTTTTAATTATACAGAAAAAAAAAAGTTATTTTTGCTATAAAAATGCATTTAGTCATTTTATTTATGTTATATATTTTGACCGAAATTACACTTGTAACTTAATAAAATACACTTGTAAATAAGAGTTTAATATTTCTGGCAGCTTCACCTATAAAGGAGATGTTGCTTCCGGGCGGCAATATCTAGATATGTTTTTTACGTTAGAAGTACATATTTCATCTTCAAGGAATAGTTACTATTTACTTATTTCAAATTGTTCTTATTACTGCTATTGAACCAAAAGTTAAAATTATATTAATTTTTTACCGTATACTTTTTATTACTTTAAAGAACCGATTTATGTGCTTTCTTGATATAAGTCGCCAATCATGCTCATGTATATAAGCTATAATAGGATTATATTACAAGTGGATGATAAGAAATATTGCTATAGTTTAATTCCGCCAAAAATTCCCTGAATACTGTCGGCAAATTGAAATGTGCGCCGTAAGCATGACTTCGGGTTTGCTCTTTTTTACAGTTGTAGGAAAGAAGGAGGGGCAGATTACATGCTCGATATGAGTACGTTAAATATATTGATTTTTCCCCTACGGTATCTGGGGTGAGTATGTTTCGGTAGCGGTTAATTTTTATTCGTGTGATTCTTCATTCTCTCCCACAATTCCATGCGTTTATATTAATAAACAAACATTGTTTGTTATAGTTCGGCGCAGTAATTGAAATTTTTATTCTAATAAATTCAACGAATGATTAATAAGTGACTTGCAATCATTGTTGCTGAATGTTAATTTATTATATATTAGTTTATTTAGGAACTATTTAGTGTGTAACTTTTGTAAAATAGATTTTTCTCTTCTTAGTAAAACTCTGTATTGGTTTGAATTATTGCTCAACCTCTTGAACAGGATAAAATTAAATAAATTTAATCTAAATAAATAATAATGATAAATTTAAATTAAATAATTTTAATTTTAATTTAATAATAAATAAATGGATACGCAAAATCTTTTATATTAAATTAACGTCATTTAATTATTTCCTTCCCGTAAATATCATTAAAGTGTAATAATATTGGGAATATAATGGTATTTGCACTAAGCTAAAATTAATTACTGAATTCAGTCAATTCCACATGAATTACCCTTCTAATGGTTTAAGTTTTTTTTTTTCTTTAATTTATTCTGTAAAATTTCTCAAATAATTGTTCTGTTAGTTTTGTAGTGCCTGTTAATGAATTAGTTCACATATTTTTAACTTCCTTTTATGTCTGATTCCTATTGCGTATGTCAGAAGATTCTAAAATTGTGAAAGAGGATTATTTATTTTAAAAATATGGCCAGCAAATTTCTTATTAAATTTTTTATAAGAACTATTGATTATTTTATTTGACTTTTATGTACTATTTATAATTTTTGGCCCTTCTTGTTTATTTGTTATAGATAGTTGAATAGTTTTTAATTTATATTATTCTTTGAGTATAATGTTGAGCATAATTGTATTTTTATGACCATGTTTATTTTTATAATTAACTGTCTTGAATGTAAGTATGTATAATACTGGACATTCTTTATTAGACTAGGAATATATTTATATCACTGTTATATTTGAATTTATTTCATTTGAGTGTTTCAGTAAAAAAACTATTAATTGTAAAATACATATAGAATGCATTTAATGTAATAAGTATATTAATTTTTTAATGTGTGTATAAATATTCTAATTTACATAGTAAAAAACAGTATAACTATAAATATATTTGTTTGTTAAATTGTAAATTTTTTGAAGAAAAGTTGATAAAACTAAGAAGTATACTTTAGTAAATTATTTTTGCCTTAAAAGAATAATTTGCATGTCTTTGTTAATTCATGATCCGACTAAACTACTAATTAAGTGCTTAATTGATAATGAATAATTTAGATAATTATAAGTAGAATAATTTTCTATATTTATAGTCTGACCAAATGACAATTTAAAATGTAACAATATGTTTCATTTCTAAATGCTCTAGTTGTAAAAAATTACTGTTAATATACTCTCCCCCATTAGATATGTGTATTTATTGATAACATATTAAATTTTTTGTTTTAATTATATTTCATAATAAATTTTGTTTGTATTCTATATTTAACGTATATAAATCTTAATTTGAAAGAAAATACCCAAGATTGAAGATTGGAAATAAATATTATTTTCAAAATTTTTTTTTCTGTTAGTGGATTTATATATCTGTGAACATCCATATTATTCTTTTATTTTTTACATTTGAAGTGATTTCAAGGAAAAAAAAATCTTACAACATCAAAAGTTATTTAGCACTTCCTGTATATAAAAAAAAAAAATAAATTAACCCTGTTCTAATAAATTAATTTATAATTGATTAAATTATACATGATTATATATTTAAAATATACATATTTTATTTACTTACAATTATTAGCTTCCACTGTAAGTTAATAAAATGTTAGTTAATTCAATGTTAACAATAATTTTAAAATGTGTTTGATTCTTAAAGCTAATTAACTTAGTTATGATAAAATTCTTATAGGTAGATTTATTTGTAGAAAATAATTTGTCATTTTACCAATAGAAAAAAATTTTGTGAAATATAACTAGAAGAAAAAAAAATTCATTTTATATTCTTATTTTATGAAAATTAAGAATATAAAAACTATCCAGTTGGAAAACAGATTAATGATTTAGTTTGGTTATTGTGATATTTAAAATTTGGTGAGTATAATTTCTATGTTGACTATATATTACAAAAAGTAATATATTTTTTAATTGTGCATGGTCTTGAATTTTCTGAAGAAAAAAAAATGCAGAAATGTTGCTTGTAAATTTTAACATTTTAGTTATATAAAAAGTATTCGATTTTTTATTTTTATATATCTCTTCTATTATAAGAGATAAATGTTATTGACCCCAACCTTTCCTACGAAATCAACAATATATTTGACTTAAAATGTTCACAAGAAATAAACTGAATATTTCTTCAAAATTAAAATATTCAATGTTATGCTCTGAAAAATTGCTTGCAGTTATTCCTAAAAATTGCTTGCAGACATTCATACAAATGTACAAAATGATAATTGAATAAAAAGTATTTAGTTTCTCTGTCTAAAAATTATTTTACTGTCAAAATTTATTGTAAGGGATAGTCTTATATTGAAGAATATTTTTTTAACATATTGTTACTAAGTTCTTTATCTCACTTTCAACATCAAATCGACACACCTCATCATCATGGTTTTTAATCTCATTTGGCATAAAAAGATTTGTAAAGTAAAAAAAGAAAAACTTACTAATTTTTTATTAGTTTTATTTAATTTGCACCTATTTAAAGAATACAACTTTATAAAGTTTTTAAAAATTCAAAATGTGTAATGCAAAAATTTAAAAATTGTAGCTTCACATTTTTCGAACACAATTAAGCCTAGTAGTTGCATACATTTTTTGAAATTTTAATTTATTTATAATTATATAAAATATTCCAATTTTATAATGTAAAATCTTCATTTATCCTCTAGATAATATAAATTAATATATTAATTTTAAATAATATAATTGTATTAATATTTATTCCTTCATATGAATATATTTATTTGAAACATTTGACAATTCAATACATTTGTAAACTTCTTCAGATATTAAATTGTGATTAATGTGTGTTCAAATATTTTAAATTGGCAGTTTTTCATAATTATAACATGCAACTGTTTTTTTTTTTTATAATAAAATTGATTTTATTTTGAAAAGAATATTTATGAGAATTACCCTTACCACAATTAAGTGTAAAAAGAGAGTAAATCTTCATTGCATGGAAGACTTGATATTAACAAGAAAATGATAGTTTGCCTTTCAAATATATGCCTAAACATTGAAGAAATCACTAGGGCTCTTCACGCTCTAGTTTTTAAGACAAGAATTACAATTAGGTTACAAAAACAAGAATAAATAAACTTGAGATGCATTTCATTATATTTTTTTAATCACATTATTTTTCCTGTAATATTTGACTTAACAATTATTATAATATATTTCTCAGAAATTTGTATATAGTGCATCCTGATTTCAAAAAGTTACAGAACCACTGATCTTGGCAATACCTGAATTTGTCATTATTTATTAGTGACTGACAAATAGATTTAAGTAAATTAATTTTAGAGAAATTATATTTTAATTTAAATATTAAAAGTGGATTGCATGTGTACACGATTGTAAATATTTTGACATTTTAACAAGGGTGACTTATTATCGTTGTTTTAAAACTGATTTTATTTTGAAAAGAAATATTTCTAAAATTCTTATCCAAATTTTAATTTTTAAGCTAATCGATACCAACTTCATAACAAAAAATATTTTACAATTAACATAAAAAAATAATTTTTAATCAATCAAAATGAGGGAGAAAAGAAAGGAAATAAAATTTTCTTAACATACTGTAATTTAATTATAAATTGGAACTTCTAAAAATAGCTGCTGAATACATTCATCTGAAACATTTGACATTTTTTGTTAAAATGCTTTCAAGAAGTTCAAGTTTCTCTAAATATTGACATATAATTTCATGTCAATCATCTCTTGTATATATAAATATACATTGAAATAAATTTATACATAGTAATAAAATGTAACATAAACACACAATATATTTGAATTCAATAATTTAAAAAAAAAAACAGCTTTAATAAATATAGATACATGTATGAAATTATTTTTATTATGTGATATTTTTCCTATTCAGTTACTATTTTGTGGTTCATAAAATAGTTGTAATGCCAAAAGCTCCATGAGAAACAAATTTTATTTCTTGTTTTTCTGTTGATTATCTAAAAAAATTTGGATAATTTTATTCTATTTATATTTTATATATATTTATATATATATATATATATATCTGCAGTGATTTCTTTTTAAATCTAAATAGAGACTTACACTCTTGTATTTAAAATAATTTATTTATCTTTTGGTACATCTTGATAGTTGAAACTCTTATGTTAGGATAAAAAATAAATATATAAATGTCGATTGAGACTTTTTATGCAGAATGGGACATTTTGATGTGCTACTTCAATATATTTTAGTATCAATATTATACCCAAAAAGGTTTAATCATTACAAAGTCAGAACTGTTTCCGTTGTCAGATTCTATTTATTTTGTCTTCAGCCATTTTTTCCATCAGCAATAGTCTGGAAGCGTAATTTAACTTTCTGCAATGGCCTGGTGGATAGCACATTGATTTTTCAAAATAGGGTGGCGAGGTTCGAAATCTGATGAGCAAAGCCATAACAAAAGCTTTTATTTCTTGCTATGATAAATCCATAGGTCAAGAAATGTGGGCCTCCCATGTGTCATTCCTGGAAATGCTCATTCAAAACTGTAGTTGCAAATTGTGGATACAGTGTAGAAGTTCTCCCATGATTCATAAGGTTGCATCTGCTCTATTTCTTGTTGTAGTTGCGAATAATTTCAGATCCAAGTACCTTAGCATTCAAAATAAAAATAAAAGAAGCCTTTTTAATTTATCTTTTACTTAATCAACAAATAGTTAATAGATTAGTTTCTATATGCATTATTATGTTTTGTTACTTCTGTAAGTTTTAAGTAAATTTGTATGAAGTTTGGAACATGTGGTTTAGATATTAAAAAAAGCATTATTTGAACATTTTTGTCTAGACACCAGATAAAAAAATAATGCACTGAGTAAAAAAAAAAAAAAAAAAAAAAAATGTTTAATTGTTACAGTTTCTAAGTTAAAAGAAATACATGCATTTGCTATCTCTATATTTACATATAAAGATAAAGTATCACTGTTATATGGAATTCCATAAACAAAATTTTATATTTTAAGTGTCATTGTTAACACATGGAAACACCTTTATAAAAAAGTAATTTTACAACAGTTTTATTTTGGGCAGTACTTATTATAACAATGAATTGCAGGCAAATCACTGGTTAGATAGCTGATTTAAATATTAGATTAAAAATAATTTTAAGGATTTAATTTTTTTTTATAAAGTACTGTTATCAATATTTTTTAAAATATGAATTTTTAAAAAAATATTGAAATTAATTTAATCAAGTGATGTAACTTAAAAAAACTAAAATACAGTAAACAAATTATTGATGAGGAATGAAATTTGCAAAGAATAAATGAATTAATTTAAATAATTTTAATTATTTATTAGAATTTTTTATAATTTAATTAAAAACCATAATTATAACATTTTTTATAAAATGTTTTTTTTTTTTTTTTTTCACCTGAATCTTCTTTTGATTGGAAAGCATTTTCCATGCATCCTTTTTTTTTTTTTTTTTTTTTAAAAGAGAGTTTTATCATTTCAATTACTCGTCACAGCCACTGTGATTGTTGAGACTGTAAATTTTCATCAGGACGATCCTTGATCGCATTTTAAACTAAATAGAAAGATAGACTATCTAAATTAAGTAACGCTGTTTTGATTTTGAAATTACCGGTGGTAAAATCACGTGATATAAACACATGGTTGCCTAGCGGGCTGTTTCCTTTACTGGAAGTACTTACTGAAATGAAACATTAAGAAATACTGATCGAATAGACTAAACATTATCCAATGTAAATGAATATTAACTTTTAGAAAAAAAAAAAATGTTAATTTTATGTTTAATTACTTTATTTTATTGAATAATAACATATAAAAGCCGATTCATCGATCAAATGATAAACTGCAACGCCATCTATTAGCAGAATATTTAATCAATTAATAATAATCCTATTATTTTTAATCTAAAATTATATTTAAGGTTTTTCGTTACATTAATTTATTTATACAATCGATTAAAATTTGCTGCAAAATTTTGAGATCGGAATACAACCCTGTTTTTGTACATTTGCTATGACGAGATTTTAGCTGTTTTGAAAGCCTTAATTGTACATTATATAATACTACTGTGCCCAAAAAGTAAGAATAATTAATATTTTTTTCGAGCTCTTTATTTATTCTAACAAATTTATTTCATCGCCTTTAAAGTAATCCCCTCCGGGCATAATGCATTTATGGCTTTTTTTCCAATCCTCAATGCATCCTAAAATGTCATCGGCCAGAATGGCCTTCAAAGCGCGTGGCGATTCACGTTGAATCTCTTCAATCGACTCAAAACGGTGTCCCCGGTGGTCTTTTGAGTTTAGGGAATAGCCAGAAGTCGAACGGTGTGAATACGGTGGTTGTGGAACGATATGGGTTTCATTTTTGGCGAAAAAGTCACGAAGAATCAATGCAGTGTAAGCTGGCGCATTCAGTGTTTTCGGTACCAATCGAGATTTGACGCGTTTGAGGCCCAAAATGAATTGACCGATCCTTTTGAAATTCCAACATCATCAGCAAAGTCTCTAATTGTAAATCGACGGTTTGCAAGCACCAGAGGTTTTTTGGACGTGAGCTTCGTCGGTTAAGGTTGATGGTCGACCAGAGCGCTCTTCGTCTTCAATGCGTTCTCTGCCTTCTTTCAACTGTTTATACCATTTCTAAACATGTCTTTCAGATATAGGAATGCCTTCTGCAACATTCTATACTTTCCGCAAACACAATTCAATGCAAGTTCTTTGCTCAATGAATTCAGACTTTTCAAAAATCGCCGGAATCAGTTTTAGCTTGTCGCAAAACCAAGCGTAACTCAAACACTAAGGAATATTTTGATGTGAAATTTCACACAGATGTTAAGGACAGTGCCAGCAACCTAAAAAAAAAAAATTTTAATTTCATAAGCCTCGGGAATTTTAAATTAAAAATTTAGTCTTACTTTTTGGACACAGTAGTACCCAAAAATCTGTCTTATGTGTAACTTTTTTAAAAACATTAAATAAAATATTTTTTCACGTATTCATTCTTTATTCTTATTCCATCCAAATAAATCCACAGCATTAAAAAGCAAATAACTAAAAAAAACAAATAACAATATTGGAACACTAGAAAAATTTAAAATAATTTGTTCTCATAAATAGAAGTGATAACTGACTAAAAGTCATTAGTTGACTTCAAATTTTGTCATGATAAAAAGGAAATTATGAAACATATTTTTTTATATTCATATTAATAAAATTAATATTCGGTAAATCGGCTAATTTTTATTATTTATGAAATTTTAATAAAGAAACAATAAATTATTAACTGATATGACTATGATAAGTGCAGCTGCAATAAGATGCACAGATTATTTTACATTTCTTAGCCGCTTGCTAGCGGTTCAACTTCCGGTTGTAAAACGTTCGTTCCTGAAACTAGGGGAGTTTGTTCTTTTATTATATCCTGTCGTCTCACTACGCGGGGGTTGAGGTCTAGACCTAAACTCGTATTCTTTTTCATACATATTTTGATTTAAATTTTTGAACTCATACGCGAAATCTCTCCATGTATTTTTCGGTAGTTTTGTGTGCCCAAAGAACTTTTGTCTGAATTTATCCGCGCTTAATTTAAACTTTTTTAATAACAAATCTTTAATATACCCACAATCATTCGAAGGTTCTTCCGGAACTCTTGCGATAATTTGGTTAATCTCATAGGGCAATAAATTAACTAAATGACTAACCCAATTCTCATGACTTAAATTTAAGCGTTTCGCTTGTCGTTCAAACATTATTAGATAAAAACTTATGTCTCCATCCCTCATTTCATATCTTTGCATTATTTTAGTTATCCTGCAATCAGTAGAAATTTCATTTACATTCCTATTTTGAATTTTTAATTTTTTTAACTCGAATTGTCTTTCTAATTCGCGCTCTTTTAACATTTCTTCTCTAGCAGTAAATTCCTCATCATAATATTCACTTTAAGTAATTAAATCTTTAATTTCTACAACAACTGCGTTATCGGGTAATTTTACATTTAATTCTTCTGCTAAAGAAATAAAAAATCTATCTTTTAACTTTTGCGAAATATGCCTTTTTTTTTTTTTTTTTTTTACGCACTACTTAAATTTTTAACTGTTCAACACTATTTCAATGCCTAACAGTTTAACACATAAAATCAAATCAATTCTTAAAATCTTCAATACAATTTCCCACAGAAATCAACTCCTCAAGAATTTTACCCAGAAATTAAAAAAAATAATTTGCACCAACACTGAGTTTCTAGAAATTCATGCCCCATACCTTACATCGCTGGGAGTAGGCCTTGAGTTCTGCTAATCACATCCGGTCCTCCAGGGTCAATAATCCCTCTTCAGAAATTTGTAGTCGCTATCCCATTTCTGATATGTTAGCTCTATGTGCTAGCGACTAGTTGTGTCAGGATGTAATATCAATCTCTCTTTCTATTTACACTGAAGTGACAAAAGTCATGGGATAGCAATATGCAAATTTTCAGATGGCAGTAGCATCGCGTAGAACAGGTATAAATGCGCAGAGCTTTCATTTCTGTTCAAGTTATTCATGTGAAGAGGTTTTGACGTGATGATGACCGCACGACGGGAATTAACAGACTTTGAACGCGGAATGTTAGTTGGAGCTAGACGCATGGGTCATGCCATTTCGGAAATCGTTAGGGAATTCAACATTCCCAGATCCACTGTGTCAAGAGTGTGCCGAGAGTATGAAATTTCAGGCATAACATCCCACCATGGACAGCGCAGTGGTCGACCGCCTGCACTTAACGACCGAGACCGGCGACGTCTGCAAGGAGTCGTAAATTCTAACAGACAAGCAACACTGCGTCAAATAACCGCAGAAATCAATGTGGGACGTACAAGAGACTTGTCTGTTAGAACTGTGCGGAGAAATTTGGCTTTCTTGGGCTATTCCAGCAGAAGACCGACTCGAGTGCCTTTACTGATAGAACGACATCGCTTGCAGCGACTCTCGTGGGCACGTGAGCATATCGGTTGGTCCCTAGATGAATGGAAAACCGTGGCCTGGTCCGATGAGTCACGATTTCAGTTGGTAAGAGCTGATGGTAGGGTTCGAGTGTGGCGCAGACCCCACGAAGCCATGGACCCAAACTGTCAGCAAGGCACTGTTCAAGCTGGTGGTGGCTCCGTAATGGTGTGGGCTGTTTTTTCATGGCATGGACTTGGTCCTCTGGTGCGACTGGATCGAACATTGACTGGAAATGCTTATGTTCAGCTACTTGGAGATCACTTGCAGCCATTCATGGACTTCATGTACCCAAACAACGATGGGATTTTTATGGATGACAATGCGCCATGTCACCGGGCCACAACTGTTCGCGATTGGTTTGAAGAACATTCTGGACAATTCCAACGAATGATCTGGCCACCTAGATCGCCCGACATGAATCCCATTGAGCATTTATGGGACATCATCGAGAGGTCTGTTCGTGCCCAAAATCCTGCACCATCAACGCCTTCACAATTATGGACGTCTATCGAGACAGCATGGCTCAATATTCCTGCAGAAGACTTCCAACGACTTGTTGAGTCTATGCCACGTCGAGTTGCTGCACTTTGCCGGGCGAAAGGAGGGCAGACACGATATTAAGAGGTATCCCATGACTTTTGTCACTTCAGTGTATATTAGTTTATTTACAATATTAGTACATACATACATATGGCACCCTGTGCCTCTTCTACAATAGCATTAATAGTTAAAAACCAAGAACCAGTCCCTGACCGTCTATTTCGTTCAGACGCTCCTAGCGTTCTCCTCGTGGTCTGAAGATCTGACCGCATGTATCTACCGCACTGGACCACACAGTTACTGGTCACAGTCGCGACCTCTCGCGGCTATAATAATAATTAAACCTCACACATTAGTTTATTGAAAAAAAAAAAAAAAGAAAAATTTCAACATATACTTATATATTTACTGAAATCATGTGTGCAAAAAAAAAAAAAAAAAAAAAAAAAAAAAAAAAAATCTACCTAACAATATAATATAATATCCAAGTCCACTAATATAATAGCCAAATAAATAGAATAAATGAAAATCACATATTATATAAATAAATAAGAGTCCAAATATGAAAAAAACAGGCACTTGCGTATTGAATACATATACCCAGAAATGCTTATAAGCATAATAAATGAGCAGGCCGGAAAGTCTTTCCGTTGAATTCGAAGAAAGCACTCCTGGATGCTGGGCCTGAGAGTGTGCAACGGATATTTCTTTTAGAATTACCTATGCAGAATAATGCACCACTAAACCTCCATGTACTCAATAATGAAAAGAAAATATCGACCTGATCAAAAATAGGAAAACACTCCGGGAATTTTTTTTTTTTTTTTTTTTTTTATAAAAAATGTAAATGGAAAGCAAAAAGATCAGTAGGAAACAATTAGGGCAGGGATGGGCAAACTACGGCCCGCCGGAAGATTCTATCCGGCTCATCGGATAAAATTTTAAGGCAAATTAAAAGAAATATATATTTATATAATATATATCCGTCTCCTTTTCTACTTTGATTAAATATTATTTTTCTTTTTTCAAAGGACTGATGATCTTTTTACTTTCTCTATTTTTGTTCTACAAAACATAAATCGACGGAAATGGTAAGCACAGACAGCTTTCAATCGGTAAAGTGGTAAAAGCGGAAGATCTTTGTTAGTTATAGCTGTAGATTGGCACCAACAAGCGTTATCTCTTTCTCGGAGAGCAGACATATGGGAATCCAATATAGGTGAATTAGACCTCACAAGTGGCAGACTGCGCATTTGAAGCTCCAGCCAGCGGCTTTTTCTTTTGGCGCGAGTTCTAATATTATTGATTGCGTATGGAAGGATTGCGAATAGTGATTGTGAATAGTGGTGAAATTATTAAAAGTATAGCGTAGTTAGTGCTGGTTTGGGTTATTCGTAAAATATTTCAAAAATAAAGTATATATATTATTGATTAATAATATCATAAATATTATGGTAATAATAAAGGGTTATTAAAATTATAAATATTTTTCAAATTTTAGAAAAATTATCTTGGCCCGCCAAACTTTTTTTTTTTTTTTTTCGATTTTTGGTCCGCGACCGAAAAAAGTTTGCCCATCCCTGCACTAGGGGATCCCTTTCAAGTGGCATCACAAAAATTTAAAGCTGGCAAAATGGTGTACTGTTTATTGAGTACTATTGGGAATAAAACCTTTTAACATCGTCATCTTAATTGATAGTATTGAATAAGAATTTAGAGTTATCTGCTTTATCAGTGGTGATTAAAAATAAAATTGCTTAAGTTTAAAATATAATACAAAAATTTGACATGATATTGATTTGACATTTTATGATACTACAAATAACAAAAAATTATTTTAAAAAATACAACCCCCCCCCCCTTTTTTTTTTAAATTAAAAAATTCGGTATAATTAGGGATCGGTTACAGTTACCGTAAAAACATTAAGCAAATGATGCATACAGAAATAAAAGTGCAAAGCAGTTGAATGGAAATCCCTATACAAAAAAAAAAAAAAAAAAAAAAGTTCTTTTCAGAAACAGAATAATTTTAAATCAAAGTTTATAATCGTAAGTAGTATAAGTAGCGGTTCGGAATCCACTTTAAACCGTAGGTCCCGGTCCTAATAGGATGGTAGAGCGTTGCAGATGTAGTGTTACTCCGCGTCCGTAGCTTATCTTCAAGTTACACGCTCCCCCTGGGTAATGCAAAGTGAGTAACGTCTGTGCAGCGCTTGCTTTAAGGCATCCAAGACCAAGCTGTCTAAGTGTTTGCCAGCTGCATTAGAACAAAGAAAAAAAGTTTAAGTTTAGTCAGTTTTGGTCTGACTTTTACTTCTGAAATTATAGGTATTGTTTTGGGTAGCGAGGTTTTTCATTTCGTTGACCACTTCAATGTTTCTTATTAGTTTATGTATATATATATATATCAGTTTATTTAAATTTCTTATACGGGTTAATAATTATATAATTATCTAAATAATGTAAAATTGTTTTAAAGGATTGCCTGGTGAATGCAAAGACAATTTTATTTGAAAATGAAAATATTTTTCAAAAAAAAAAATAGTTTGAAATTTTTTTAAATTCTACTATGCGTTTTGTTCTAACATTAAATTCTAAATTTTATGGGTAATCTGCATATAGGCCCAGCCGATTATATATATTTTTTAATATTAATTTAAAATAGTTGAAAGTATTAGTCTTTTCGATATTTAAATTTTTAAACATATAACTTTTTTAACGCGATTCAGCCAAATAGAAGTAATAAAATTCAGCCGAATACTTTTTATTGGATTACATTACAGGCAGGGCCGGATTTAGAGGAAAAGAGGCCCTAGGCTATTTCACTTATTTCCCTTCCCATTTTTAAGTTTGTAAATTACAAGAGAGATAATGCTGTGATATATATCAATATGTTAAACGAAACATGTTGTGATTGGTACTAATCTTTATAAAAAATGCACGGATAATAAATAAAAAAAGTCGAATAACACATTACTTACATTTGTCGTGGACATTTATTCTCAGCACCATATATAGTACTTGTAGCAATAACTAATCAAACAAAACACACATCATTTACAAAGAAACAAAATTCAAGTAATAAAAATTTTTGACTACGAAAATAAAATATGCAATGAAAATTATCATATTTTCTATCAAATTAAAGCTTAGTAGCATAAGGCACGTCAATATTTACCATAGCAATCAGTGAACGTATGAACTATACTTTGGTGCAATCTAACAAAAAACGAACAAATCAATGAGCCGAACGCGTTGATCTTAACCAATACATTTTTGTTTGTTTATCAGTTATATGTGTAGAATTTCTCCTTATTTTTGATTCAGTGTTTTAGTGTTTACTGTTTTCAGAATAGTGTAATTCTAATTTTGCTAACAATTTGAATGTAGGCCCCTCTTGATCTTGAGGCCCTAGGCTGAAGCCTAGTTAGCCTTTAGCAGGGATGGGCAAACTACGGTCCGCCGGAAAGTTCTATCCGGCCCGCGGATAGAGTTTTGATTTGTCGGTCAGAGGCAAAATTAAAAGAAATATATTATATATCCATCTCCTTTTCTACTTTGATGAAATATCATTTTTTTTTTCTTCCTTTTTTTCAAAGGACTGATGATCTTTTTACTTTCTCTATTTTTGTTCTACAAAACATAAATCGACGGAAATAGCGAGCACAGGCAGCTTCCAATCGGTAAAGTGTTAAAAGCGGAAGTTCTTTGTTAGTTATAGCTGTAGATTGGCGACAAAAAGTTAGAGTTTTACAAATCATTACCGAAAGTAAGTTTCCCAAATTTAATATCTCAAGCCCAGAAAATCAGTGCTATGTTTGCTTCATCTTATATATGTGAGCAAGAATTTTCAACTATGAACCTTAGAAAGAATTATTTCAGAAGTAGACTGACAGACGAGCATTTAGCCTCGTTCCTTAGAATCAGTACAACTCACTTCGAACCTCACTATAAGGAACTTTGAAAAATTAAATCGCAATTTCATTCATCTCATTAACATATTTAAATTGTACTATTTGTATATTGTTTTTAAAATTTTAGAAACATTTATCTTGGCCTCCAAACTTTTTCTTTTTGATTTTTGGCCAGCGACCGAAAAAGGTTTGCCCATCCCTGGCCTATAGGAAAATCCGGCCCTGCATAGAGGTGATTGTGTAGCGGACTCATCATAGCAGGGGAATGGGTCAGTAAGCTTCCGCAGTTACTCAACCAAGCGGGAGGTGTTTGTGCGGTTACTTATTGTCAATTGAAAAGAAGAGGCGCAGCTGTGATTCGCTCGTGTCAACCTTTGACTTGGCGGGAAGAATCGAATCTTTGACTTGTCCGGAAGAATCGAATTCTTGAATAAGAATCAAACATTTTCTCTGTACAACAGGATAGCATGCTGATATCGCTTTCAGTAGTTTGTTGTGAATCTAGCAAACAAATTTTTCAAAAGGGGGAAAAAAGATTTATAATGGAATTTAAATATAATCCAAAATGGCATCAATATTAAGACCCTTGTGAAGATTTTTACTTTTGACAAATCAGGGAATATCGACTATTACTGACCACCGTTTGTTCTGTTGTTGTTGTTGTTATCGTGTCCATGGATTTAAAATATAATTATCAATGTTAGATCAAGTCAAAAGTCTTCTCGACAGTGGCCGCAAGCAACGGCGCCGCTTCACAATACAGGACTTCTCTTAAGTTGGCCTCGATTGGCACGATACCCAATTGCAAAACATGGGAGTAAGTGCTGGACACTCTAGAATGTGCTTAGATGTTAGGAAAACGTTGCGGCAGTTTCTGCAGGGGATGTATTCCCTGGTCTTGTCTGGGAGAATCTTCATCCCTCTGTAATGATTAGTTCTGAGTCTGCTAATAACTGATGTCAGCTTCCTAGGGCAGTTGAAGTCCGTGATGTGTGGCTTCTTAAAGTTATGAGGAATTAGTCGGCTTTTGAGTTAGTCGGCTTTTCTTTCAACTGCGTTAGCATCTGCAAGTGTGAGGGTAGTCCTGGGTAGATCATTGTCCCTGGCTTCTTTGGCTAAAGTGTCAGCGCATTCGTTGCCCCCAATGTTGACATGTGCGGGAATCCATTGAAGATGACATGATTTGCCTCTACAGTGTAGAGTCTCTAGCAGAACATTTATCGCAGATGTGATGTTAGTATCTCCATTTTTGATTGCTTCCAGAGCCGACTTGCAGTCAGAAAAATCACTAACCCGTCAGTGAGGCCTGAGATATTTGAGTCATTTAGATATAAAGCAACAGCCTCTTTAATTGCTATGAGCTCGTTGGTGAAGTTTGAAGCTATCAGGCTTGTGTTCACTTTATGATGGTATTTACTTCCATTTGGAAGTAGAACGAAGATGCCTGCACCTCCCTTATTGAGGAATCCATCAGTGTATGCTATCGCAAGATTACCTTGTGAGAACTTATCTATGGTATCAAGGCCCTTTTTGTTTGAGAATGTTGGAGTCTTCTTTTTTGAACAAGGTTGTAATAGGTTCAAACCAAACTTAGTTTCACTTGGTGGTTTTCTGGGAAAAAGGGGCTCTTGAACAAAATCCAGAGAGGAATGTTCCAAATTTATCCGACTTCTGGTATCTTTATCAAGCTGTAGAGTTGAGGATCTTTTGAGTCTGGTTGAGCCCTTCCATTTATTAAATACTCTGGTAGAGATATGACCCATTTTATTACTACGAATTCTATCAGTAAAATTTATGGTGGCAAGGTTGCGTCTGTTTTCGAGAGGAGGTAGGCCACATTCCAGTTCGGCCTTGTTGTTATTGGTTGAGTTATTGGTTAGACTCCCATAATGATTTTCGATGCTCTGTGTTGAACAGAGTCCATTTTAGAAAACTGGGAGCTTGGATTCCAAATCGGGGTGGCGTATTCAAGCAGAGGTCTAATGACGGAGCAGAATGCGTTTTTTACAGTTTTAGGTCTTGATCCCCAAGTAGTTTCACATAGTTTTCTGAGAATACTTAACTTTCCCAGGGCTTTATTAGCAGTGTTCGATGTGCCTTGAGAAGCAAAGTTCAGGATCCATGGTAATGCCTAGACAGGTGAGGAATTCAATCCTCTTAATGGGAGAATCGTTGATTTTAATATCTAAATTAAATGTACTTCTGTGTTTCCCATCAGTAGAAAAGACACAATAATTGGTCTTGTCAGCATTGATAGATAGTTTAAGATCCTTTGCCCAAATAGCAATGTTCTTCAAAATGACGTTTAGGGCTTTCTGAGAAGTTGTAATATCTCTGTGAGTGTGTCAGATTGCAATATCATCAGCGTAACAGGCATTTCTTGTATCTGAATGAATATGGGAAGGGATGGTGTTCATGTAAATAAGAAACAATAGAGGACTAAGAACTGAGCCCTGAGGTACCCCAGCCCATAATCTATGTGACTTCGATCGTGCACCGTTGAACCTAACAGAGAATTTTCTACCTCTGAGAAAATCATTAATCCATAAAAGCGCATTGCCTTTGATCCCGGTACTGTGAATAATATGTATAAGTTTTTGTCGCCAAACCCGGTCAAAAGCTGCAGATTGATCCAAAAATGCAGCAACAGTTTTCCTCCTGGAGGCCATTGATAATTGATTGACTCAGGTAAAACAACTGATCCACAGTGCTATGTTTTGCTCGACAGGCTGTTTGATAAAAGTGGAGTAAATTGTTCTTTACCAGGAAGTCCATAATTCGGCGGTGGATGATTCTTTCCATAAGTTTACAGAGGATGCAAGTTAAAGAGATAGGTCTGTAGCTTTTACAGATGGCGGCATTCTTTCCGGGCTTAAGAAATTGGTATAATAATAGAGTTTTTCCAAATCTTGGGCAATTTTCCAGTACGCCCAGGAGGCGTTTAAAATATTAAGTAGAAATCTTTTTGCATTTTCACCAAAATGAGTGATCATTTGCCCGAAGATGACATCAGGTCCTGGTGATTTATTTGGATCCAATCGGTGAATAGCAGAGTCCAGTTCTTCAAGGGTAGGATCAGATATAAAATTACAGGCTTCGGTTGTCCTTTTGTTATTTTCAATGATTGATTTAGATGTTTTGTATTGTGATCTGTCATCTGCCGAAAACATTAATTTACTTGTCTTCTCATATTGCTTTGCAAGCATATTTGCAGCTTCTATATTAGTTCTAGCATGCATTGCGAGGACGTTTGACTGAGGGTTCATTTGGTTTGAATTGCTGGAGTTATTTAAAATCTTTATCAGATTCCAGTATTGAGATGTCCCTTTTCTCGGGTCAAGACTACTGCACAGCTCAGCCCATTTTTCTGCTTGCAGACAGAGATTTGATCTTCAACTTTATGGCTGATTTCCTCAAGCTTACGCCTAAGTTCATTCATTGTTGTTCACCTGGAGCTTTTGACTAATATAATCTCTTTCATGAATAAGTTCTTCGATGTTTTGGTCTTTCCAGAATGGAATCCAACTGTCCTTCCGCTTTCCTCTTGGGATGTGGTGTTTTGTTGTACTTTGGATGTTCCTGGTGAACAGTGAGAGAAGTTCTTCAAGATTATTCTGTTCAGGCAAATTAGAACAAAGATTCTCCAATTCTTGTGTGAAACCATCCCAGTTAGCTTTGCGGAAGTTCCACGAGCGCTTTACTTGTACGGGAGAATCTTGATCCATTGAGAAGGTGGTAAGCACAGGATAATGATCACTAATCGCTGACTATTTCGAATAAATCATATTATTATGGATGTTCCAAACCATAAAAGGGATTTTTTTTTCATTTCATGTTTAAATTTTTCATTATAAAAAATAATTCCATCTAATCTAATTTCTGAGAAAGTCATGATGTCTCTGAAAGTGCATCTGGATCAATGTTTGTAGGCGAAGAGAAAGGGTGCATCCCTATAGAAGATATTCCCTCACCCCAACAATTTTCAGGAGCAGAACTACAGGAGAAATTCTTTTCTTCATGACAGTAATCTATGAGCTCCTAAAACTGGTCTTATCCTCCCTGAATTGTCACGAATGGTAGTCTCGACTTCCTTAAACGAATTACAGTCAGGAAAGCAGAATCGGATTTATTTATTTATTTTAAATTTATTTAATTTTTTGATTCGACAGTGAGTAAAAGGTACAGCAGTCACTTTTAAATTATTTTTATTCTGGTGAAAAAATTTTAAACGTAAGTTTGAAGCTGAAAAGTGTGCATTAAATAACAGCGAAGTAGAAAATTCCCTATCTGTACTGGAAACGGAAATGCAAATACAGAGCTCGATAATTCTCTGAGAAATTACTTAAACTGATATAAAAACGACATCGCAATTTGAAAAATATGACATATCAAATTACATAAATCATAAACTAGTTGACGAAATTGTTTTTCTTGGAAATTTTGGATGCCTACTGTCACACATATGTTTTCAAGCTCTTCATGTGGTGACGGAAAAGTGAAGAGGAAATTTCGTTATATTTTATTGTTACAATACCTGTGGCTCACTTTTTTCCAAAATTGAAGAGGAAATTTATTGTAATCATAGTGTAGTTTTCCCAAGGAATATCCGAGCAAATCATTCAACCATTGGTATAATTAGTTAATCAGCCGCTCCTATGGAAATTTCCACCAGTTGCTTAAATTCTGAATTAATGTATGAGATGAAATGGTGAAAGAGTACTTAAAATCATTTGCTAATAATGCATCGCATATATCGTCTAAAATACAAAATGAAATTATACTTGCTTGAAACTAAGTAATTTTTTTAATGATTGATAAAGTAAATTCAAGCAAATATTATAGCGGATGTAATCACAGATATTTCTTTGATAGAGCAATTATCTTAATGTGTAAGATTTATGATTACAGCAAATACCTATTAGTTGAAAATGTTTCACAGTTTGTGCCAGTAATTTCAACACGTGGAGAAGATTCAGCAAACACAATTTTGAAAATTTTAGAATCATTAGGTTTGGATTTCAGATTTATAAGAAACTAAGGATATGGTGATGATGTTCTGTCTGGAACATTCAATGGTGTACAAGTCAAAATAGGAGAAACTTTTCCATCAGCAGTATATGTAAAGTGCACTTCTCATTCTCCAAATTTGTTCTAGACATATGCCAAATTAAATATATTCATAATTGCTTCGGAGTCATTTAAACTTGTTATTTGTTCATGAATATGATTAAAAAGAAATAGATTAGAAAAAGATAGAAATATTACGGGATAGTATATTAAAACTGTGCTCTTCTTCTAGGAAAGAAGTAATAAAAAACTATCTCATACACTTTGGAATAGGGCAAAATTAATCTACACTACTGGCCATTAAAATGGCCACCCCAAGAAGGCGACATGTTACAAACGTGAAATTTAAGCAACAGGAAGAAGGTGCTGTGATAAACAAATGATTATCTTTTCAGCGCATTCAGACAAAGCAGGAGCCGGTAGCGACACCTATAATGTGTTTAAATGCGGAAATTGTTCAGCCGGTTTCGCACACACAAATTGCATTTGAACATTGTTTCTTGGTGAAAAGTTGTTGTGATGTCTCGTGTAAGAAGCAGAAATGCATACCAGCACGTTTCTGACTTTGATAAAGGTTGAATTGTAGCATACCGGGATTGCGGTTTACCATATTGCAGTATTGCTGCTCACGTCGGTCGAGATCCAATGATTGTTAGCATAATATGGAATCGACTGGTTCAGGATAGTAATACGGAACTCAGTGCTGGATCTCAACGGCTTCGTATCTCTAGCAGCCGAGAAGACATGCATGTTACCCACATGGCCTTAATGGATCGTGCAGTCACGTCACGAGCCCTGAGTCAAGAACTGGGGTCGTTTGCAAGACAACAAGTGTCTGCACGAACAGTTCGACGACGCTTGCAGCAGCATGTACTCTCAGCTCGGAGACCTTGGCTGCATCACAGTCAGGAGCGTCTTTAATGGTGTGAACGACGAACCTGGGCACATTAATGGCGAGACGTCTTTTTTTTTTTTTCAGATGAATCCAGATTCTGTTTACAGCATCAAGACGGCCGCATCCGTGTTTGGCGGCATCGTGGTGAATGCACACTGGAAGCGTGCATTCGTCATCATCATACTGTCCCATCACCTGGCGTGATGGTATGGGGTTGTAGCGACACCTATTGATGGAAAATGGAATACAAATTGAACGACTTCTACTTTCACTGTTAAAAAAGGAATTTTCCCGCTAGAATGAAAACAGAACGTAGTTGGCGTTAGAAATTAAATAAAAGATGTTGTAAATGTGAAAATTGATTATCGTCTTTTATTTTGCCGTTTGGATTTTAATAACACTACGCAACCTTTACAATACCGCCACATACTTGGTGACCCGTGAATTGTTTGCAAACTGTGATTTATTTACAAAATGACTGAAACAAATGGATCTGCGAAAAAAGATGAAGTAGCGCGGGTAAGTGTCAAAATACCTCCTTTTTGGACAGAAAACCAGAAATATGGTTCTTTCAAGTTGAAGCACAGTTTTCAATTTGTGGAATAACAGCCGAGGATACAAAATTCAACTACTTAGTTTCGCAATTAGAACCGAAATTTGTTGAAAGTTTGTGGGACATTATAAGTGATGATAATAGAACAAAATATACCGCTGCTAAAGAACGTTTGCTGAATACTTTTAAAGAAAGCGAAAATAATCGTCTTCAGAGACTACTTACAGGACTTGATTTGGGAGATCTTAAACCCAGTCAACTTTTACAAAAAATGAGAAACCTGGCTACTGATGGAATTACTGACAAAGTGCTAACAACATTATTTCTACAAAAAATGCCTGATTCCGTGCGGAATATTTTACTAGTTAGTGATGAAGAAATTGAGAAACTGGCATTAATGGCAGATCGTATTCTTGAAATGCAACAAAACAAGAACTTTACTGCGTAAGCAATAATGTTTCATCAGGATCAGATGCCATAACTGATTACGACAACAAATTGCATCTTTGGATAATAAACTTGCAAAACTAAGTGTCACAAGGAACTCTCGTTCCCAAACAAGAAATAGCTGTCGATACTCTTCTTCTCATCGAAGTAAGTCTCGCAATCGCTCTTATAATCCTTCTGGCAAATACTGTTATTACCATTTTCGTTTTCGAGAAAAATGTTTTCCTGATAAAGGCAAAGCTCCATGTGCATGGAAAAATAATCCTTCGGAAAACCAGAATCAGCAACAGAATTAACGGCAGACTCTGCTGCTGAAAATACAAAAACATTGCCGTCAATACCGTCTATTTGTCAACGACAAAAAACGGGTTTACGCTTTTTGGTTGATAGTGGGGCGGACGTAAGTCTTATTCCTTATACTTCTAGTGACTATAAATTATATGCTGCAAATAATACTGCAATCGATACTTTTGGTACAGAAATTTTAAATCTTGATCTGGGTTTGCGCCGAGAATTTCAATTCCGTTTATTGTGGCCAAAATTAGTAAACCTATACTAGGTGCAGATTTTTAAATAAGTTCAATTTATTAATTGATTTGATCATTCCTAAGAAGGAACGTAATTCGTGCATAGTTTCTGGCAATGGATATTCTATGATAGCTTCGATCTTTTTCGGTTGAGGTTGTGAGCCTTCCGCAGATATTTGATAGCCTAAAAATCTATTACAGGTACTCCCAAAACTGATTTGCTAACATTAATCCGTAGACCATATTTATCTAAGCGCTGGAAAACTATTTTAAGATGTGAACGATGTTCTTCCTCGCAAGAAGAGGCGATCAACACATCATCTAAGTATGGAAACACAAAGTCTAGACCATAAAGAACTTCATTTATAAACCTTTGAAATGGTGCAGGGGCATTTTGAGACCAAAACTCATCACATTGAATTGATAAAGTCCAAAAGGTGTGATGATGGCAGTTTTTGCCTTATCTTCATCTGCTACAGGAATGTGATAATATGCTTTAGTAATGTCAATTTTAGAAAATATAGTTTTATTAGTTAAAATATGTTGAAAATCCTGGATTCGAGGTATGTTATATCGATCAGGTATAGTTAAATCATTCAATCTTCTATAATCACCACACGGACAAAAAGAACCATCTTTCTTTGTTACTATATGTAATGGACTTGCCCATTCTGAGCTAGATGGACTAATATTTATTATCTAGCATATATTTAAATTCTCTTTAGCTATTTCCAACCGTTTTGGATCTAATTGTCTTGCGTTACAATTTATAGGTTGTCCTTTAGTTATAATATGATGTTTTACATTATGTTTAACATTTGAAACAAGAAAATTTGGTTTTGTTATATTGGGATACATAGAAAATAAATCAGAATATTTACATAAGCTGCTCGTTGTATTTACACTTTCATTAATAGAGATGGGTGCAATGTCACCATAAACTGCAAGGTTTTAGTTACACCATCAATTAATCTTTTATGCTAATTTTCTTGTTCAAATGTTAAATTGAAATGTAAAAACATCATATTATAACTAAAGGACAATCTATAAATTGTAAAAGCAAGACAATTAGATCCAAAACGGTTGGAAATAGCTAAAAAAATTTAAATATATGCTAGACAATAACATCATTAGTCCATCTAGCTCAGAATGGGCAAGTCCATTACATATAGTAACAAATTTTTTCGTCCGTGTGAAGATTATAGAAGATTGAATGATTTAACTATACCTGATCGATATAACATACCTCGAATCCAGGATTTTCAACATATTTTAACTAATAAAACTATATTTTCTAAAATTGACATTACTAAAGCATATTATCACATTCCTGTAGCAGATGAAGATAAGGCAAAAACTGCCATCATCACACCTTTTGGACTTTATCAATTCAATGTGATGAGTTTTGGTCTCAAAAATGCCCCTGCAACATTTCAAAGGTTTATAAATGAAGTTCTTTATGGTCTAGACTTTGTGTTTCCATACTTAGATGATGTGTTGATCGCCTCTTCTTGCGAGGAAGAACATCGTTCACATCTTAAAATAGTTTTCCAGCGTTTAGATAAATATGGTCTACGGATTAATATTAGCAAATCAGTTTTGGGAGTACCTGTAATAGATTTTTTAGGCTATCAAATATCTGATGAAGGCTCACAACCTCAACCTCAAAAAATCAAAGCTTTCATAGAATATCCATTGCCAGAAACTATGCACGAAACTTACGTTCCTTCTTAGGAATGATCAATTTTATCGTAATTATATAAATAATGCCGCAAAAACTCAAGCCCCTCTACATGAACTTTTGAAAGGATCTGCAAAAAAGATCGACGCAAAATATCATGGACCGATGAAACTAGACAAGTTTTGAAAAATGCAAACAAGATGTTGCTCAAATAGCGTTAATGGAATATCCCAACTCAGATTACCCTCTGGCACTTCTCACAGATGCATCTGATTGGGCTATTGGATCAGTTATTCAACAAAAAGAACCAAATGGATGGAAGCCAATTGCATTTTTTTCTAAAAAACTTAATGATGCTCAGGAAAAATTACAGCGTTTACTACCGTGAACTTTTGGGTATATATTTATCCATTAAACATTTTAAGCATTTACTTGAAGGTCGAGATTTCGATATTTATACTGATCATAAACCGTTAACATTTGCTTTTAAGCAAAACAATGATAAAGCCTCCCCCAGACAACTAAGACATCTACAATATATCTCACAATTCTCTACTAACCTATACCATATCAGTGGTCGAAACAATGTGGTAGCAGACAGACTGTCTAGAATTGAGGACATCGATTCACCTATTGTCGATTATGACTTGATAGCAGATGCACAAATGAATGATGATGAACTGCAACAATTGAAATTACATTCCAAATCATTACATTTTAAAGAACACCAATTGCCATCAGGAAAGCTCTTGTATTGTGATACCTCTACTTCCAGTATCAGACCATTCATACCAAAAAATTTTCGAATGACAATATTTAATACAATTCACAGTTTAGCTCATTCTGGAATTCGAACTACTGTAAAAGAAATAACTAAATGATTCATTTAGCCAAATATGAAAAAAGATGTTAAACAGTGGACTCAAACTTGCATCAACTGTCAGAAAAATAAAATAACTAAACATACAAAATCAGAATATTCACAATTTCAAGCACCAGATGAGAGATTTAGTGTCGTTCATATAGATTTAATTGGACCTTATTCACCTTCTAATGGATACACATACTGCTTGACGTGTATTGATCGTTTTACCTCTTGGATGGAAGTGGTACCGTTATCAAATATCACTGCAGAAAGTATAGCAAAAGCTTTTATGAGCATTGGATTACCCGATTTGGTGTACATACTTGTGTTATTACTGACAGAGGCACTCAATTTATTTCAGAACAATTTCGAAATTTAACTGCACTATGTGGTGTTAAAGTAAACCATACGTCTTCTTACCATCCTCAGAGTAATGGAAAAGTTGAACGTCTTCACCGTACTTTGAAAACAGCTATTAGATGTCATAATAATGGCCACAGGGTTCTTATGGATATATGCTCTCGGTCAATTCTTGTTTATGGCAAAACTTTTACCAGACTTAGCATTTTTTTTCTTTTCAAAACAGACACTTAAAAATTTTCTAAATGTTTTTTCAAATAAGATTTAAATGCTCAATGTTCTTCATCAAAATTCTTAATAGTATTTGTATAATAATCATAAAAGATAAACTATTTCGCAACGCAATTGTATTTTAAATAATTTTCAACTCATTGTGTTTTATATTGATTATGCTTTATGAGCATTCTATTAAAATATTCATCATCATTGTTGAATAAAGATGTCGAGTGCCTGAACGCGAAGCGTTCATCTACTCAATGGTATGTGAAGGCAGTAGGAAAGAAAAGTCATGATAAATAGATAATAGTAATCGTATGATTTGAGAGAAAAAAAGAAGAAAGTAAGAAAAATGTAAATCATCGGTGATGGAAACGTAACAAGAAATTTATGATCAGTAAATATGCGTTGAAGTAAAATATCTAAAAAGCGATAAGTGAGCAGGAAATTATGGTGGTTTGAGGCTTCGATTCCATTTAGAAGTAGAGAAAGGATACTTGTATTTTCCATTCAATTGCGTAAATATAGTTTGTGCCTTGATGAGAGGGTTTTCGTGAGTAGCAATGGTATTGAAGAAATTTCTAGAAAGTTTAGTAATATAGTTGTCAATAGAATCAATTTTTAAATCTTGATGAATTGTAGAGTTGCGGACAAACCAGGGTGCTCCAGTGATAATACGAAGAAGTTTGTTTTGAATAATTTGTACAGATTTCTTGTTAGATTGTGCAGCTAGACCCCAGATTGGGGCAGCATAGGTAAGGATAGGCCTGAGAACTTGTTTGTAGAGAAGAAGTTTGTTTGACAAAGTTAATTTAGAAAATTTATTAATGAGTGGTAGAGTGAGATAAAATTTTTTCCAACATTTTTCTTTGATTTTTTGAATATGAGCTCGAAACGTAAGTTTATTGTCTATAATTAAGCCGAGATATTTAATATTAGTCGCCCATTCAATTTGTTGATCAAAAAGGGAGAGATTAATATATGGTTGTCTGGCGTGTCCTTTTCGGAAAATGATAGCTTGAGATTTAGAGACATTAATTGCGATGCGCCATTTAGTTAGCCAATCCTCTAGGATATTCAGAAAATTTTGAAGAGTATTGATGACATAAAGAATAGAAGCACCTTGGGCAAGAGCAGCAGAATCGTCAGCAAATAGGCAAGTGGAAATGTTAGTGCACTGAGGAAAGTCATAGGTAAAGATATTGTAGAGAATAGGACTTAGCACGCTTCCTTGAGGTGTACCAGCACAAATACGACCGATTTTGGAGAATTCATTATGAAGTCGAACTTGAAAGGTTCTATTTTTAAGATAATTTGTAATGATAAGTGTGATCCAAGTTGGAAATTGAAGTTTGATCATTTTGTAGATCAGTCCATTGTGCCACAGTCGATCGAAAGCTTTTTTTGACATCTAGAAAGACACCTCCTGTAAAAAAAATTTATAGTTATATCCTTCAGTGATGATATTGGTGACACGTAGAAGTTGATGACAAGTTGAGTGATGTTGACGGAATCCAAATTGTTCTGCTGGAATTATGGAATTTTTATCGCAAAAAGAAGTAATATGTCTCACTAAGAGTTTTTCGTAAAGTTTTCCTACACAGCTAAGGAGACTGATGGGCCGATAATTTTGAGGAAATTTCCTATCTTGGCCAGGTTTAGGGAACATGATGATATTTGCTTTTTTTCCAGATAGGAGGGAAGTAGTGATATTTAGTACAGCTGTTGTAGATTTTTGCAAGATGAGTAATGGCATTAAGGGGAGACACATTAAGGCTTTATTTGGAATGTTGTCAGGTCCAGAAGATTTCCGAATGTTGAGATTCTTGATTAAGTTAACTATGTCAGATGGAGAAAAAAAATATTGTTATGATAATTTTGATGATCAGCTAGAAAGGAAGTTACTGCATCTTCAACATGCTCAATTTGAGAGTAATCGCAAGGTTCAGTGTTTTCTTGAAAGGAGAGTTCAAGGTTTTCAGCAAAAGAGTTCGCTTTATCAGAAGATGAGAATATAAGACCTGTGGATCCAACCAGTGGAGGAATTTTGGGATATTTTTGGTAAAATGTTTGTTAATTTTGAAGAGAGAATTATCTTCTGGATTTAGGCCTAATAAAAATTCATTCCATCTGTCATTTTTTAATTTGTGAATCATTTGCTTTATTTCTTTTGAAGCTTGTTGACGGATTGCTTGAACGGAGGAAACCTGGTATCTTGCCATAATTTACGAATTCTGTTTTTTTCCGCAATTTTAGAGGTGATTTCAGTAGGAAGTTTTTGGTGTGGTGTACTGAGTTCTTTAGATTTGCTAGCAAGGTTGATAGCAGAAGTAACAGCATAGTTAAATTTATCAATTATTTTGTCAATATCTTGAATATTGGAGATGACTGGATTACCAGGAATGCTTTGAGAGAGAATTTTAGTAAAAATATTCCAATTGGTAGTTGTGATTATGCTATTGAGGAAGGGCGTAAATGAATTATGAGAGACTTCAACTATCACAGGGTTATGATCACTGGAAAGATCGTTGATAGAAGAAGCAGGCCCGGCGTTTAAATTTTTAAGAAGTGCGATGTCAAGAGTACTATTGCAAGGACTGTGAAGGCAGAAATATGTGGGATCATTAGGAGCAATAACATTGAATGCATTAAGATTTGTCCAATCGAAGAGAATAGAACCATTTATGTTGCTGCGTCCATTATTCCATGCAGGATGCTTGTGGAATTGAAGTCACCAGAGTGAAACTAGAGAAAATTATTTTTAATTATGAAGCTTAATTTTTATTCAAGCCAAAATCGTTTGGTAACTAAACAAAAAGCTCTTTCTATGAAAAGTCAATTCCTAGTAACTTGAGTGTTGCACTTATTGATATAATATATATTTTTTTAAATTGCAAAAATTTTAAAAACATGTTGTCGCTAATTGTAAACATTTTACATTATCAATGGTGTTGAGATTTGATTTTATCTTAATTTAAAGTTTTAGATTGTCAAGAATTTGTTCCTGATAGTGGTAAAGGGTTGTTGTTTGTTTGTGATACTTCTATAATTATTGTGTCTTTTTAATTTTCTAGGTATTGACTTAACATTTTTCAATAATACTATGCAGCTTAAATAGTTAATTTATTTCCTACCTTGTTACATCATTGAGTTATGTTCATTATTTTTTATCATTTAGATAATTCAAAATTCATCGATTATTTTCTCTATTATAGATCAAAAGGATGTATAAGATTAAGGATCACGTACATAAAAGATTAATTGTCATACATAATGAACTCACTAAAAAAATTACTGATTATACAATATTTGTTTTATTTATATTTACCATTTTTCATTACTAATAAAGATAAAAATAAACAAAGTTAAATTATTCTTTGATGTATTCATCTGTGTAGTTTTTTGTTTGGTTTTTTTACACCAAATAAACAGGTTAAATTGATTCTTAATGTATTCAAACGTGTAATTTTTTTTGTTGATTTCTCGTGTAATGTAAATGTAAAAATGAGCCAAAAATATTTAAGCAACTCCTGTATGTTTGCTTTTTAATTTACAGTACAATGTAAATAAATTCTTAAATTTATTAGTCTGATTATAAAAATTACAACCTTAGGATTTATTTCTATGAAATAGAAACCCTTATTTTAAAAATAAGTTGTTTTAAGATTTTAGTAGAAGAAATTTATCTATTAATTTCTTGCTTATTTTTTAGTTAGCTTTTTCTTTTTATAATAGATT